>JAOBAY020052010.1:0-13296 GCA_025331085.2 Zoanthus sociatus
AGGATTGGATGGGGGGAGGGGGATGGAAGGATGGGATGGGGGAAAGTGGAAAGGAAGTTAGTGGAAGGTTATGGATGATGTAAAATCATCTAAGCAACGCCTTTTCCACATTAAAAAATGTAGCAAAACCCGTGTACAACTTTCTGTATCGTTGGATCCGGGCCGGACCAAGTCAACCAAATAATGTTATAAAAGAAATATAAGAAAAGATGACAACAACGATAATATATTTTAGTAACTATATTTCGATTGGCCACACCGATCTTCATATCCTTATATAACTTGATGAATACTTTCTCCACATCACACCGACCCCGATTCACCGTTTCAACCCACCCGAAAGTTGAAAGTTTATATTAGTGCTACTTAAAACAACCCCGGTCAACTTTTAGTGTAGTAGAACGCCTTGGCTGATTCACCACTGACGGATAGCTCCAACATTTTCGGCCTCTTAAGGTTCAAGTCTCATTAGCAGTGACAAAGCTAACAGGCTCAGGTTCCCACAGAAGATAAAAAAATGTAGCTTAAATGTGAACTTATAAGTAGTTCCATCAGACAGAGTAAACACATTTCTACTCTGTGAACAGAGCCACTGTTTCTCCCCCGGCGCGCGCGAGAGAAAAGAGTCACTGTTTCTCTCTCGCTCGGCGGGGGAAAACAGTGGCTTTGTTCGCAGAGTTATAACTTTATTTAGGTGTCAAGTCTTCTAGCCGGCCAAAGGCCTACTAATTGGGAACACCATGTTTACCACTCAAAGGTGGACAGAGACCTTTCACGTGATAACACACACACATAAACACAGAAGTCTCCGAGGGCCTACGATTTAACATCCTTATCCGAGAAGACGCGAAAGTCTAACCGTTTGCAGATGTTAGAGCAAAGGCAGCACTTTCTCTTCAATTATTTTAAGACTCTGAGTGTTGCTCCGGCCGGGAATCGAACCCGAGCCTTGGCCAGCCTTCCGCACTATAGACTGGCACTTTACCATTTAGGCTAACCGGGCGGCGGTTAAACACATTTCGTATGGCGTTTTTTCAAATTCAGCCGGAACATATTTTAATCATTTAATGCGTGTAAAAAAAAGATCCCTGGCTAATAATTTGAAGATGGCGCAAAAACTGTGCTGCTGGTGTTTCTACGCCTCCAAGACTTGCCGCTGTACTGTTTACACAATTTTTTTATAGGAATCCAGTTTATAAGAATCATGAGGCTCAGATTTGGGAAATTTTAAGATTTTTTATAAGAATCATACTGACGCTCGATAACCCGACCACTCTGGTTTCACTGCATCAACAAAATGAGGACCTATTTTGAAACTATTATTTAAGAACTGATATAAGGCTCAAAATGTCAAAATTTTAAGAATCGCGAGGCTCGAGAAAAGAGTATGATTCTTATAAGAAAAGTGTGTAAAAAACTATAACGGTGTTTTCATCGGAGTGCATCAAACCATACCATGATTTCTACCATCACGAGTGTGTCACGGGACAAGGGCAACTGTTCAATCATCAGTTACACGGTGCAGCCAGCTGGTGCAGCTCCTATTTTTAGCGATGACAATATTAATGGCGTTTGCAACCTTAATTTTGGAAAGCTGATACAATTATTTTATCGGTCGGAAATTGCTGGATCTTATTTCGGAGAAGCTACTAAGATTTTTATGACTCTTGGCACTTTTCGCGTTACTGTATTTAAACGTGATTCTTTCATTTCAATTTTTCCATGTTTGTTCTTATACTCTAAACTTTTCGGGAACTGAAAGGCAAAATCAATTCTGTTTTTTACAGTGCATGAGTTGTAATCGAGGTTTTTTTATAGATGAAAACCACATCATTAAAAAATTTATAAAGTGCTCCAGTAATAGTAATACGATACAATGATCATTTGGTCAGTTCAGCGTGACTGAGTGTTGAAAAAATCCCCTCCCGTCCGATAGAGTGATGGAGAGTTTTTATATAAGGCTGATGTAATTGTCCGTCTAGTATTTCTAGTTCTCACATGCAACGCCTTCAACACCAATCACATCGCGGCCATTACCCATTTCAACCCAAGCCAGTTTATTGCCATCTAAATTCTCCTTACATATATATTATACAAAATAATAATTATGGTTTTCATTGGATAAAATATTTTGTACAACATGAAAAGCCAAATTCTCTCAAATTGCTTATAAAATATGTATAATATTTAGTTGGGAGAATTTAGCAATATGTTATTTGATGTACATAGGGCTAACTAATAGTTGATAAACTAAGTTTATAAGAAAAATCTCGGTTAAGAACAAGCTCAAATTTTCGTCAGACAAATTTTAGATTTTTCTTGGGTCCGATAAGCATAAATTTCGCAATTACGTCATCTCTCTTTCAATATGCAGGGCTTGAATTACTCTCTCAGCAAAACGTAATGCTTTTTCTTGAAAATGATTTTATGATTGTGGAATTTGCAAGTTTAACAAAACAAGTTCTAAAAAAAACAATTTTGGGCTGAAGACGCTGGAAAATTTAAAACCTCACCTTTTAAGTTTCGGGCGTTTACCATTACAGTATATTGACATAGAAATACCCGAAATTGTTGCCAAAGAACAAACATTATAAGAACGACTCATACTTCCCAAGTTGTGCGAGCGCTTCAACAGGGTTTTTCTGCATTTCAATTTCTATTGAATGCAAAGCCTTCAGATAAATTTGTACAGCTTCAATAAGCATAATTATTCTTCAAACAATACTGAACCAAAACAGGTTTAATTGCTAAATTTAACTGAGTGTTCATTTAATAGAAGCTTATATTATATTACTGCTCTTTAGAACGTCAACCTTATTTTGGTCTTTATTCAAACAAAGATTATCTCCGACTAATCCGAAAAGTAGAAGGTATGGAATTCGCAATAAGGACGAGCGCCAAAAATTAGGAACGGCCCATTGTTTAGGTACTTACAAAAGAGCCATAGTTTCTGATATTTTTTATTAAAAACCATAAATATTTTTACTGCTTTTTTCATCAAGGAGTCAAGGTATTAATAGCCCAGTCAGGGACAGCGGAGGGTGCTCGGAAAAATTACAATAATTCAACCTTGCGTTCGACGTTTCTTTTTGTGATTTTCTTCAGGATGAGTAGCATTAGCATTGACTTACTCATCCTCAAAAAAATCACAAAAAAAATAATAAAAACTGAAAATGTGTTATTACACAAAAACCTGAAGCTTGCGATTCTGGCTTTAAAAATTAAATGCATTTATACGGATTTCAGGAGCACAAATTTTCGGGGGAAGCATGCTTCCGGACCCCATAAAAATCGATTTAGCACTCTTCACTTCTCCAATTGCACCGCAGGCCCTGCCTGTAGTGTACCCATCTCTGTTCCCAAACCCTTTACTCCATCAATGGAGCCTCCGAGGTCATAATATTTGCTTGATTAATTTGAAATTTTATCAAGTAGTGTAATCGGTTTGTTTTTTTAATTAAAGTTGTTTTGGGGTAGAAAAAAAAGACTGATTAATTGGAGACTGCAAAGTGCAAAACTGATTGTGCTCTGTTAAAACTAAAAGCCGTTCGAGTCGGCACTCGAAAGCGATGTTTCACTGTTTGTGGCAACACAGGAATTCAATTTATCGCATGGCAGAATAAGTTTTGTTTTCAAAAAAAATACTACCGCCTTTGTTCCATTAAGCTTTATTAATGCTAAGAATTTAGGTCGGAATGTCGATTTTATAGCGAGTTTACTTTGTGGTTTTAAGCACGTTTACAGGCTTAAGTTTAAGAAATTAACAAATTTATTTATAGTGATATCTATAAATCATGCTTGCAGAAATTAGGTCAATTGTAACCAAAAACTTAATTATAAAATTTTAAAAACGAGCAGGAAAAATGATTCAAAAGTATAAAAAGCAAATTTGTCTAAAGTAGGTACTTACGTAACATTTATTAGTTTAGAAAGTATACAAGCTGTTAAACTTAAAGCCATGTTCCAAGTTCCTTTTGACTAATTGAGTGAATACGTGAATACACCACTCACCAATCATCCGCAGTCACTTCGGCCCAAAAATATTATTCTAAAAACCTCCGCTTACATAGTTGGAAAGCCAAAATGATCTGAAATAATTTCCAAAAATATTATTTTATAAACCTCCGCTTACATAGTTGGAAAGCCAAAATGATCTGATATAATTTATACTGAAGTAAAATAGCAAAGCAAAATAACGAAGAAAAATTGTTTTATTGCTAGGATAGATGTTTCACGATTTGTGTTGTTCAAGGTTTGTTGAATAATCGATAAGTGATCAAACAGAAATCTTGAACTGGTTTCCGGTCAGGTGCAATCGAAAGGTTACATAGACAATACGAAATCCGCTTCTTGAATCACGCAACCAAACGAATGGAGCATCGCAAATCACTGTTCTGACTGCAAAACAAGATTCGGAATTGTTTTCTCACCTGTTATAAGAACTCCGTTTTCGAAACAATGGCGCCGTCTCTAGGTCACCAAAACGCTATGCAAAAATGTTTGAATCAACTAAAATATATTTCAAAATATAAGCTCACAAAATTGACAAGTTCAAGATTTTCGTTAAAGGGCTTCTCAGCTTTATAAAGCTTTATCAGAAGAAAATAAACTCTTTCTGACAGCTGAAAAAAAAATTTGTAATATACGGTTTAGGGTTTCTGTACATGTTTAGTGATGAATGTTTTAAAAGATCGTTCTAAATGTCCAGAAGTTTCATTCTAGTTGCTATCGTGTTATGACATTAAAATGATGCAAGTTAATTTCTGTGTGTTTGAATTGCAGCTTTTGTTGACTGAAAAGAGTTGGCAAACAAAATAAACAATACATATTATACAAAACTGAATGTTAGAAATATATCTTCGGATAAAAATTCTTAATCGATTTCTGAAATCATCATTTAATATCGAACTAGGAGCTATTTCATTGGCGGAGTAGAATTTTGACGTTCATCCCATCAAATAATTATGAGGGGGACGATATCGGACCTGTATCAACCGCACAGCAGGGAAATATCACACTTTTGCTGCACCTACTGATCGACTGGTTATCATAAAACTCTGTTTTAATTTCCCGCCCCAGTGACTGTTTAACGACGTGCCATTCATAAACATTTATTATTCGTGGCAGTAACATGCACATCGCGGACTCGCTAAATACCCACAGTCAGAAACTAATTGCTTTGTGAAACAACAAGGAAACTATGGATCATTGTTTGGTTACGTTTCCAACGCCGCCACGCTCCACAGATAAAATTAATAAATTCTCACGCTTGTGAAATGCAGCGAAGGATTTCGTGAAAGATCCATGATTTGTTAAGAGAATTTCGCCAAGATTGTCATCAACTTTGCACAAGAATTAACGGATCAGAGGTTGTGAAGTCGAAGTTTTCCCCAACTCACTATGGAAGGGGTTACTTCCGAAATGTTAGTGAATGTGACCCCTCGATTGACAAAAAATCGAGCGAATTTCAGACGCATCAAAACAAACAGTTTACAGAGTGTGAAACGGTGGGAGAAGGAGAACGAACTTCTTTATGCGATGATTGAAGACGAATGTGAATGGCTTTCTAAATTGTTTCCTGACATTGTGATAACACCGGAGTTTTTCTTCTTTGCTTTGGAAGATGGTACAGTGTTGTGTCGGCTTGCTAACTACATTCAAGAAGCGGCCCAGCTCTGGGGTGAAGAGCATGGTGTACCAGTTCCAGGGAAAAAGCTACGCTATAATAGTATCACCAAGAAACGAGGAATGAAAGAGTCGCAGCTCTTCCGTTCACGGGAAAATGTTCAAATGTTTCTTTCATGGTGTAGGAGTCAAAATATTTCAGAAGCGATTTTGTTTGAATCTAATGATGTTGTTGAGGTTGACGAAGGTCGCGAAGGAAGTCGAGAAGTTGTGATTTGTCTTATGGAAATCGCACGGCGCGCGGTGAAATACGATTTGGATGAAGTTCCGCAGTTAATACAACTTGAGAAAGAAATCGACGCCGAGGAGGAGCTCGATGCACAAAATTCACGCACCAATGAAGACGAACAAGGACAAGTTTTAAACGTTGAAGAAGTCAACGCGGAGAGTGAAGAAGAGGCAGAATTTGAAGACTCACCTGAACAACATCATGAAGAACTGGAGCAAGATTCAGAACAAGAAAGCATTAGAAGTCCTTCATCGGTTGGTGGAGGTTCTGATTCGGGGGTTGAAATGGTTATCGAAGACTGCAATGGAATACAAAACGCAAACGGCCCGGAGAAACCAAGGAAAGACCACGAAGGAGATACAACTCGAACATCTAAAAGAAACAAAACTGTTAGGAAAGATTCAAGCATACGTAAGAAAGGAACTGGTACTTCGTTGCAAGATACCAAAACACCAAAGTCGGAGCTAGACAAACAGGTAAGGAGAGATGTATTTTTAAAAAATCTTTCAAGTTTTTACAAGTTTAGGTAATTAGAAGTATTAATCTTGTATTTTGTGGCACGTAAATAACGAAAAGGTTTCGTTGAATTTATGAATACTATAGCGTCATACAGGAAATTTGTCTTTTTGTTTCCGCTGCGTTTTGAATTGTTAATAATATCTACCAGCAACAATCAGACACGGAACTCCTTATAAATTTGTCTTCTGAAGTTTAATATGCCAACGAGTTTCCCCAACAACTTGTGGTCAAGTTTTATTTACTTCGAAAATGCAAATGAGTCATAGGCCGAGTGTTTCGCTGATATTAACATATTCGACTTGGCCCGCTCTGCCTAAGTATCCAGAAACTATACTGAAAGTGAAGATTTTTGGAAACGGTTTCGAACCCGGAGAACTGATAAAACAAACGTGAAATATTAGGTCTCATTGGTGTAATTTACATTTAATTGCAGCTGTAAGCTGTCCAGTTTTAATCATTTCTAATTTTGTAACAATAACCCAGAGCTGACGTAGTCTTGTTTTGAAAAACACAATCATCTCATTCAAAACAAGCAGCGACTCCATTAGAAGGCATTATCGTAATATTAATCTAAATATACATACTAAAATTCGAAGATATATCGGCACATCAGTATGTCACCAGTATTGTTTTTAGAAACTTAATCGCGTTAAAGTAAAAAAAGACTTTATTATTTATAATTTTTCCAACGTGAACAATCGTTAAATGTGTTATCAGATTCTCGTTTGTTTTGATGTGCTAAAAATATTGCGATTATTAAACTTGAAGTTGATGTCCGGCTATAGTTGCGGGCCTTCGCTTATATTCATATCACACGTACTTCTAAAACTTCTATTTTTAAAAGCTTTTAGAAGACATTTCATTGAAACAGGACATTTTTAAGCACGCCACTTATTCCAATACAAGATAAATGATTATTTACCAGTCATAAATCTAAGTGTAAAAAGTTTTCTTTAAAAAATATTTCATTTTTTACAAGTTTTGAGGCTCGAAAGTTGATTCATCGAGTTTGCAAATCGACTTCCTTTTATTCCAAGTAACCAAAAATCTATTTACTTTGTTTTGTGAAAGTATTATAAACAGTTAATGTCTTGTTTTAGACTCCAAATTCCAAAAAAGCACTACTTGTGTTACATATAACATAAAAATTAATTCAAATATTAACAAAGTATTGAAGTTTTCTATTTTTTTTTTTGGCAGAGAATAAAAATAAAAAGTTACCAATTCAAATATTGAAAATCATTTGCATGCTTAGTGTTTTAACAGTAGACTGACTTAAACTCCTTTCAAAAAAACAACCCTGAAAATGCAACAGTTAATGTCTTCTTCAAGAAAAGCAATACTTGTGTTACATATAACATAAAAATTAATTTAAATGTTAACAAAGCATTGAAGTTTTCTATTTTTTTGGCAAAGAGTAAGAATAAAAAGTTACCTATTCAAATATTGAAAATCATTTGCATTTTTACTCTTAGTGTGTTAACAGTAGACTGACGTAAACTCCTTTCTAAAAATACAACCCTGAGAATGCTGTACTTTTCTAAAATTTAGCACAAAATAAGATAAATGTTCCATAAATGATATATTAAAATTGAAATTACAAACTAAGTTAGATTTGGATAGAAGTGTATGTAACAATGAAATGATTAGATTTTAAATTAACACTGTACGTTATTCCCTTGCTAACTAATTGCAGTGCTTGCAAACTGAGTGGACTACTAGAGCAGTTAGAACAAAATATTGTACTCACAAAACTCACTTTTTAATAGAAATACTAGTTATTCATATTAATTTTTTTTAAAATTCTATGTGGACCTGTTTTATCTTGGGGGCATAATTATCTACTTGTTTTGTGAATTCTGAATTCATTAAACAGTCACTGCTATCAAATTATATTTTTTTCAGTTTTTTTAATTTATAAAAGTTGTATGAAATTTGTTTTTAATCAGCAAATGTAAGTTTAAAAATGTCTTTCTCTCATTAACATGGTGATGCAAACAAATTTTTCAACAGAAGTATCTTTCTGGCTGCATACAAATTTTTATTGTGAGGGTTTGATGTCGCAAAAGACAATCATAATATTTCAGTATCAGAGGACTTTTGTATGTAATTAATATTATTTTACAAGAAATTAGGAAAAAAATTAACAAAATTTTAAAAGCTTGATAAAACTTTTCAAGTTATTAGACTTTTTTTGTTGACAGTGAGACAAAATATGTTTTTAAAACAAAAAAATTCATTTTATCTTTAATCAACTTATTCTCTAGATAATGATGATAAAAGCAATTAAAAAATGAACAAAAGCATCTGCACTGCTTATTATTGGCAACAGCCTGTTTTCCTTAATTAGAAATATGAAACCACAAGTTTTAAAAATCACCAAAAACAAAATTCCCTTTTGACTAGTGGCAACTTGCAGCATTTTTATTATACTGTTTTCAGACTTCAATCTCAATAGCTTCGTACTCTTTAATAAGCAAAAGAAACTTTGTAAGCAGAATTATATAACCAATTTAAATATTATATTTTTATGTAAACAAATTTAAGAACAGTGAGTGTGTTTTATGTTTTCTTTTAGATAGTCAGATATGCAGGCTCCCGCAAGTCAATAAAAGTCATAAAACGTCTTTCTTTTGCTTGTTGCAGATTTAAGGCTCAAAAAGGTCTTAAATTTGCTAGATTTTCTTTTTGAGGTCTTAAATAGCATTAAATATATATTATTATAATGGGAATAAAATAGTTTATCTTGCATCCAAATCTTAATATAATACTAGTGTGTTCTTGCATAACAGAAGTAATTGAAACTGAACATTCGCAGCCTTAATGTTTTTGACTGCCATTGCATTGACTGCACAGTCTATAATGCTGTTACAGATGAGAACGTGCAAATGAGAACGTGCAAATGAGAACATTTTGTTACAGATTTTTATGAAAGTGTGATTTTGTTTACTACAGAGAGTTAGCAAGCTAGGGTTCCTATTTCTGTTTTTTTTGTATTGAAAAAAATTGGTCATAATTTTTTTACTTTCTGCCTTAAAAAGTTTATTAAAAAGGTCTTAAATTTATTGGTCTCATGAACTGCTGGAACCTTGATATACTAGATTCAATACTACTGTTTTTCATACAACTGCCTGCCTAAACATTGTTAAGGTCTCTTACAATTACAAAGCTCATGTCAATTCTAAAACATCAGGGATCTATCTCCATTCGTTTGGACATACTACTAACAGCTTTTCGATACCGCCAGTACCACCACCTGGTTAGCCTAATTGGTAAGGTGCCATTGTGCAGGAGGCTCGGGTTCGATTCCCGGCTGGATCAACACTCAGGGTCTTAAAATAATTGAGGAGAAAGTGCTGCCTTTGCTCTAACATCTGCAAATGGTTAGACTTTTGTGTCTTCTTGGATAAGGACGTTAAATTGTAGGCCTTCGGAGACTTCTTTATTTGTGTGTGTATGTTTGTCATGTCAAAAGCCTCCGTCCACCTTTGAGTGGTAAAGATGGTGTGCCCAATTAGTAGGTTAAAGCATATAGAGTAAAGTTATTATTT
Organism: Zoanthus sociatus; assembly: GCA_025331085.2. Lineage (NCBI taxonomy): Eukaryota > Metazoa > Cnidaria > Anthozoa > Zoantharia > Zoanthidae > Zoanthus > Zoanthus sociatus. The sequence continues at coordinate 9,985 of JAOBAY020052010.1, forward strand.
ATTTATTTATTTATTTATTTATTTATTTATTTATTTATTTATTTCGATGACTTGGTTTTGCTATCTGACGTATGAAACTTGCTCATGTCCATTTCAAGTTTCCCTTGTCGCAATATCAGTAATGTACAGCATGATACTGGGCAATATAAATATTTGCCTAAACTTTGTTGGCTCAGAACTAATTCCAAATGCATCCCAATTAATCAAAATGCTTCCACGCAACTTCATGATGTTAGAATTTTATGACATTTTAGGGTGAAAGAGTTTATTAAAGTTATGAATCCAAGTTGGCTCATTAAATATTAAATTTGTACATCCAAGCACACAAATTTACATTATTACTCATTTTGTCACAGTCACCGCAATTATCATGCTATGTTATAACAATTCATCATGCTTCTGTTTCTTTGTCACACTAGCTAATATGTCTCTTAGCTGTAAGATTGGTGAATTGAGGTGCTTTGCTAATGGTATTGAGCCAGATCTGATCAGTTCGCTGATTAAAACATAGCTGGGTTTATATAGCACTGCTTCTGAACATCATCTCCACCTTCTTGGTTATAACTTGTGCTAAAAGAACAGTAAGGCTTGTGTCCATATGGGTGTGGGTCTATCTATTTCAAGGCTCTGACCAATTTATATCTTGCGACTGTCAAGAGGCTTTCCTTGCATTGTGTCTGGTAGATTTACCACATGTATTATACCCTGCTAAGGCTAGTGATGCAGGTATGGTCGACTGTCTTTTTTTCACTTACGATTATCAAAGAGGCGTGATCTTGTGTGTGGCATCCTTCTAACCAGCAACTTCAACTGGCTCAACATCAGTGGGCTACTAACACAATTCAAGCTAAAGCAACTTGTGCACGTTCCAGCTGTTGTTGAAATATTTTACTATAGCCCAAATCAATGAGCACTTGCAACCCTAGCAGTTGTGGTTGTCTCACTCTGAGGGATACGTGACCCGGTTGAAAATGTGAGTGAGCCTCCCATCGCTTGGCCAAGGTGAATCTGAAAGTGATTTTTCAAATTTTTAAATACAAATTACACCATATTTGTAATCAAATTGTTTTTTTAGCCATTAACGTTAGAAGGGTAAAGACATTTTATACATACAACAAACTTTCAACTGATATATACACAGTAAGATCAAGTGGAAATGTGTATGTTTAATACTTCCACAAAATGCAGGAGAGTTAGAGAGAGTTAATTGGCATCTCTGCAATAGATGGCAATTAAGGAGCTCTTGTGCTCGTCTACACGTTAATGAAAATTGCGATTTATGTATACTTTGTGCCAAATGCTTAATATTTAAGTAATGTGTAACTATTAACTTTTTATCTATTAATTTTAGATTTGCAAGATTGCTGAGAGCTACAATATCCAGATAGTTCACAGACTAAAAGAAGGGAAATACATTATATTAGGAAGAGTTATGTTTGTGAGGGTAAGTACTACTAACTGTACCTGCTAGTCATGGAGTTGGAGCAGAAGCTAAGGGCATTTGGCAGTGAGTATACATAGGTGGGAGACACTTAAGAGGGGACATTTTGTTAGCATTTATTGTTAAGAAATTCAGCATGTGAGGGGACTTGCATGTGTGGGTTGGGAATGGTGTAGGTAAATAGATTGGGAAAGGCAAGTTCATGCAGATAGGTAGAGTTTTTAAGTATGTGGGGAAAAATCAAGTGTGCGTAGACAGTCAATGGATAGTGGGCGGTTATATGTATGTATAGAGATAAGGTACTAGTGAACAGATTTATTTTAGCTTAATTATATATTATTGATCAAACATGGAGCAAAACCGGGATCCTGTTAAATGTACAAGGATTCCAAATATATCCAAAGGCACAGATTGCATTGGCTTTCAATTAGAAATAAAATCTTTCCAATATAATATTAAATTTGAATTACTTTACAAACTTAAACTCAGTTTGTTACTGCAGTTGCGTGATTACTCAATAGTGATTCAGTTTATGAAATCATGTTGTTTTTTGTAGCCCACGTTGATTGTTCAGTATAATTTATATAATTTAGTTATATATCAAGATCTATAGAAAAATTCCATGTTATCTAATAAATAATGCATTTTAGAAAATGTTACACTTATGTATGATACGACACTGATTCTCATTAGATGTTGAATGGTCACTTGCTAGTTCGCATTGGAGGTGGTTGGGATACGCTGGAGCATTACATCATGACCCATGTACCAAAAGGTAAATGAAAACTGGTGGTTAGATAGTATTATTTACGTAGTTCGTTGAACAAGTCTCCTCTTACTGTTAGTAGCAAGATGGTGTTAGATGGTGTAGATTTTGGAAAAGGGAGAAAGAATGCCTTGAGAATTCTTGGACTTATGCTTTAAGTAACTACTTTGTGTGTTTGATCCAATTAAGTAACTTTTTTTAGCTAGCTAAATTTGATAAGTAAACAACCAAATAAATACTTTATTTAACATCGATTGTGAAGGAAGTGGTTTCCCATTCTTCTTAGCCAGGGGCTAATGTTTAATCGCATCAGATTGAGATCAACGGATCTTAGCCCACATGCAGAGCCGGGTCGTAGAGGTGGGAGGTGCAATTGATGGCCTCACTATGTAAACCTGACTCCAATTTCACTGCATTTAGTTTAAGGTTAAAGGATAGAAAAAAAATTATCAGGTTTTAGATTTTTGTATATTATTCTGTGATTTTTTAAAATACTAAATAATATCAATTTTAATTATCTCATTAATTTTTGTAAAACTTCAAGTTAGTGTAATAAATGCTTTATCTCCATAAACATTCCTGGGAAATCAAATGTTAATAGTGTTTACAGAAAACACAATTTGCAGTACTGTTAGTGTGTGACAGGGGCAAGCCCTGTGGAACTTTGGATCCACCTGTTGGCTGACAAGTTTGCAAAACCTAGGAACCAAAACCCAGTCAAAAACAGCAATTCCCCTGCATTTCTTAATTAGAAATAAGGCTTATTGACATTACACTGTACAATAATTTTGTCATTTCAAATCATTTTGCTCATATAACTGTTTCATTTATTTTTGGGTAAAATTCCTTTTAAAGTTTAGATACCATAAATAAGGTCTTGATAAATCTGTTTTTCTTCATAAACTCAACCTTATCATTTTTTTTCTTTTCATAATAATTTAGTTTTAATCACTTCATATAAAGCAGATACTTTATTCTTTATAGTTACACATCATAAACTGTTAAAGGTAGAAAACTTTGAATAGGCGTTGTCACAGCTGCTGTTGCTGACACTGAAGCTCTTGAATTTTGTTATTGATTGATCCATTTAGTTTATTTTTACATT
>JAOBAY020052035.1:0-13293 GCA_025331085.2 Zoanthus sociatus
CGAGTGACATATTTTCCATATCCTCACTAGTGAAGATATCGCTGACGTCATTCCTTTGTTTTACCCGTCTTTTCGTCTTGTTTTTTTTTACTTTCAAAACACTCATAACTATGTAATAAAAAGAAAATTACACGCTGGCTTGAACATATGAAGTTTATCTTCTCGTGGCAAAAAAAAATTCACTCGTTCGCTGTGCTCACTCGTGAAATGTTTTTTCCCACTCAAAGATAAACTTCATATGTTCGCGCCATCGTGTAATATCCTCTATATATTGTAAATCAGACATCCAAATATATATTCATGTTAAGAAGTTTTAGTTTTGTAGGTACACTTGCATTTGAGTTATGTTAATTGTGGGTTATGCTGGCAAGATATTGAAGCAAAGAAGGAATCAAAATCTTACTCTATCAAGCTCGTCCCCGAGCCACTCGACGGCACGACTCCACCTCTTCTTCATCTCCACGTTGTTGAGTAGAATTTGGTGTGCCAGTGCGCAGCTGGAGCAAAAAATGAAAGTATAATTGGTGATTGTGATGGTTACGTAAAATATTCCCGCCCAGCCTCGTTTTTGATAACATAACTTTGTGATTTTAAAACTCGTGAACAACGTTTGACGGGCAATACTAAATGCAAACGAAAATCTTCTTAAATGTGAAATCGGTCGAAATCTCAGCTTTAGAATTGCCCACTACAAAAACGATTAAAAAGCTGGGTACTAAAATGATCGCGGAGGCCTGAGTAAGTTGTTTGGGTACACAGAATGCTTAACACAATAAATCAACATGTCGATTTTAAGAATCAAAACTTCAGATTTAACCAGCTACTGAACTACTATTGAAAATAAAAAAGAAGAATTCTGAGACTGAGGAGAAACAAAATGGTTCCCCTAATCTCAAAAAGATCTCTTTCTTCACTTTCGCCATTCTGTAGCACAGGAAATTTTTAGTGGGTCCGTCATTGCCACTGTTCGACGTACAAGGATTAGTGAATGAAAGTGTACCCAAAGCACTTGTCCAATCTACTACCATTTTATTACCCAGGCCACTACTCATTTTTGTAGTGGGCATTTATTTGTTTTATTAATTCAAACTCCCAAAGAAAATGAAAATTCGACGACTTACTTGCTGAATAACGCAACCATGAATTTAATACACTGGTATGCTCTTTTCTGGTAGTGATTTTTTGACCGCTGAATTGTGTCGAAAAGTCCTTCTTTGTCTTCTTGAATACCTTCAAAGAGTATGAGCTTTCTTAACAACACCATAGCAGTGAAGAAAATCAAACAGCAAACGATAACAACAACAAGAAATAAATAACTAGTATACAACGTTGTCATCTATAAGCTATATCTGAGCAAACGTAACATGTCGTAATACGATGACTTCTGTTACGCTACATTATTACTTCTAGGTTCCGTCCGAGGTAATTATCCTAAAGCTTACGAAATGTCATAATTATGATACGTTAAAAGAAATTTAGTTCTTCCTTACGGTTAGTTTACAACACTTTATCTGTTGATACACTAGACCTAGACCTAACGCAGGCCACCAGCAGGCCATAATAACTGGTAACGAGTTACATAAAAACATTTCAGTAGGCAGTGATGGTAATGTTACGTGATGGTCTGATTTCTTACCTCTAAGCGTATCGTGTATTCTGTGTCTCTGCCACGAGTCCTGCAGTAAGAGCATTTGTAGCAGCAAATCCAAGTAGGGTCTTAACTCGTATGTGTAGGAGAACGCAACCTTAAAGAGATGCCACAATTAGCTGGAGTCAAAATAATGTAAAAACCGTTGATTGAAACGTTTAAAACTTTAAAAATAAACGTTTTCGAGATTCTTACTTCATCGAACTATATATATAGTTCACGGAATAGTCAACAAACAATGAAGGTAGCATTCAGTTTGGGCCCGCAAACAAGGTCTTAGTTAATGTGCGTTTTCTTGTTGTACGCAATAACAAGACTACTGCTAATACAATACAACTACTATTAATAGAACTACTACTAAGACTACTATTATGGTATGACAACTATTATTACATCTATTATCACTGCTATTACTACTAATACCAAGCAACCGAAATAAACAGGTAGTATGGCGTTGTAATCTTCTTTACTGTTACAGGGATCGCGCTAGGAATTTTCAAATTGGGTCCTGGGACCCACATGTTTGATCATAATGGGATCCCTTGCAAATTTTATTGGTCCCTAGATATAACTGATGTCAGCTCTCTTAAAAAGGTCATTTTAATAACGAAAAAGGAAAACCGCTAAATGAAAATGCAGACGATTTATTCAGTTAGGTGATCTGCATCCTGGGACGCATTAAAATTATTGAAATGTATTTTTTTTATAAATTTTTGCGTAAAAATGCACGATTTCTGCCTTAACGCGATCCCTGTGTTACTTTTTTACATTAAGTTAAATCAGATCATTGACTTTGCTTGCATTAAGCTTCAAACTTTAATCTGAGTTTAAAACGAACTCTCTCTGTTTACACAATGAATTATCAAATACAAAAGATATAGTATATGGAAATCTAACGCCCTGAGTACTAACCTGCCATAGTAACTCACTCAGCACGTTACGGGAGAAGTGCGGATTTTCCCACGAGCAGAACTGTAAAAAATAGCATTGGTCTCAGTTCAGTGAATTACCAAATTTCGAAAAATAATGGCCTCATTTTTTAACCCATCTTAAATCACTTTATAAAATTAAATAAAATGGCTTAAATTTATAATGAATAAAACTAATCAATGTTACTTTTCAACAAGTGAAATAAACAGTCACTTATACAATCAGATTGAATATTTACTCTACAGGGTTTCAACCACTGTGAATTAACCAGCTACATTTATTGAGAAAAAAGTCGGTTCTTCTTTGAAGTCGGTTCTACGTAACGAGCAAAACAGGCTATGACAAGAGTGAGTTCGAATTCTAACTTCTAATGCTGTTGTATATTCTCGGCTCAAGAAAGGGCATATCTGATTAAATGACAATTTAACACTATATTTGCCTATTTTTCTATGCCACTCACCCTTAATAACCTAACAGTTTCTTCTGATCCAGTGCTATCTTCGATTACTTTCTTAGTGTAGCTGTAAAACACAAAGTTAAAAAAAAAAATAAAACACATGGCGTGGCACGGATCTGATTTATGTAAATTACTTCTTTTTTTATTTCCATTTTTCAAATTATTCTGAAAAAAATTCGTGCTCCAACAAATCAATTTAGTTTGGCCAGCATATGTATATATACAGTAATACTGTTTTAAAAATGATCATTTCTCCTTTGAAACATGGTTATCTCCACAGGTGAAAAGAGCACCATATACGGTAACGCTTTTTAATATACATACATAAATACCTGTGTATCTGCACTACGAACCTTGTTATCTTCACAGATGAAAAAACATCAATACATACGGTAACACCTTGTAATATTCAATTATCAATGAAATATCTGTGTATCTCCTCTTTGAAACCTTGTTATCTTCACTGGTTAAAAGAACATCACCATATATGGAAAAACCTTTTTATATACAATTATCTATGAAATATTTTTCATCTCCTTTTTAAAGCTTGGTCATCTTTGCAGGTGAACAGAACATCACCATATATAGTAACACCTTTTTACCATACGATTATCTAAAAAATATCTGACTATCGGGCCTATACAGACTATTCCATACCTATTCTTGTTGAAGAGATAATCAGCCACAACTGGAGGGACCTCCATAATGGGTTGTCCTTCTCCAAACGGATTTGGGAGTGGTGCATTTCCCTGTCATATACAAGCAACAAAAATTAACTACCGAACTAACACCCATTCCCAACTACAATGAATTTTTATATCACCTACTTTTCGGTGTCCATGAAATAATAATAAAAATATACTAAATACTTTATTTATACTCGGATTTAAGGAGTAACTGTAAAGCTAATATCTCTGAGTTTAACAAAAACACGACACAATTAAGAACCCCAACTGGTAGGAGGCAAACCAATTGGCTATTTAGAAAGCGTTGTGGATATGACTCAGAGATCATCCAAGACAAATCCAGACAGTGGTCAGAGTGAGATCTGAACCCGGAACATCCGCATGCAAATGTGGCACCTTGACCACTGAGCAACGCTGCCTGCAAAAGTTGGGAAAGTTTGAATTCAGTATTTTGCCGAGTATACCCCAATCATCATTTCAAACGAAAATGCTTGATAGGGGTGTTTTTGAAAGAGCTATTAACTTTATTTTGCTGTGACAAACGTTTACAGAAAAACAGTAATATTGTTTTGTGTTGCTTAAAAAATTTGTTTCATTGATTTCAAGCAGCTTACAAACACACAAAGTTTGTTTTCTTGCGTTACGTGTTTTGAAGATTAGGAAGTGGTTTTCAATTGCGTTACGTGTTTTAAAGATTAGGAAGTGGCTTTCACTTACGTTAAGTGCTTTGAAGATTTGGAAGTGCCTTTCAATTGCGTTACGTGTTTTGAAGTTTAGGAAGTGGCTTGCACTTTGCGTTACGTGCTTTGAAGATTAGAAAGTAGCTTTCACTTGTGTTACGTGCTTTGAAGATTAGGAAGTGACTATCACTTAGGTGACATGCTTGTTTTAAGATTTTTTTAACATTCTTATTCTGAAAATGTCCTTGTAAAATTACGGAACAATTATTATGTTTAAGAAAGTTTCTTGGGTCAAATACGGCAACTGTTACACTCTTACCCTAGATATTTTATCGTTTATTTGTGAAAATGCAACTTCTAGAATGATGCACCTATCTTAATGTATTAACAAAACAAGTGAATGATTGTAAGCCAACGAAAACAAAAGAAATTAGTTTAATTTGGAATCATAAACACAGAAAAATAATTCCTTTATTCATTACGAGCGAGACAGGACTACTTAAATTTAAAACGCAAATATATTTTTGGTATCATGTTAATTAGGAACATAAACGGAAATAAAAATGCGCCAAAATACGCAAGTATATGTGAAAAAAAAAACTTACCTGGACAGACGACTGGGTTCTGCTTGAAACATCACAGCATCGGAGCAGCTGCGACACAACCGAGTACAGCTTTCCTAGTTCAGCATACTGATAGCGGATTGGGGGCCCGGGGCCCTCGTCAAGTGCAACCATAATAAATGTGGATGGAACACCGAGAGTAAGAAGTTGCAAACGCTGTAAAAAAAATTAAGGCTACTGAATCACAAGTTTGAACTGAAGAACAGCAGTAATCATAACCTTCGGGATAGTTTCCGTGCTGGGGCATAATTATTTATGCATGCTGTTTCATCACGTATATTACTCTTGAAGTTAGTGTCTGGGTAAGGGTTAGTTTGCATGATTAAACAATAGTACGACCCAGTACGGAAATTTTACCTAAACGTCGTCACTCTATTGCTACGCTCAACACCACATCACTACGCTATCACTCAATATCATCACCTTCATCACATCTATCACTATCACCTTTCCTAATATCACCACTTTTTCATAATCACAAAATCAAGAACACGATAACTAGGAATAAAGTACCGACTACATAACTATAACCACAGAATCAACATGGCATACTTGTCAACGTTTTCAGAATAGCTAATAAATCATGTTATTAAATTTTCCACCTCGAATATTGCGTTTCTAGCGTTCTGATTGATTCACTCAATCTCGGTTATCAACTCATATACCAAATGACCATATATGGAAGCTTACTGTGTAACGAGTTGCCAAGCTAAAAAATGTCAATAAAATTTTGTTGTCATTTTCAAGTATCGAAGGGTTCGGAAAGCTCATGAAATTTAATAAAATAATGATTCCACTGGCGCTTGTTGAATATGAGATGATTATAGCAAACTCAGCGTTACGTGCCTCGTTGGCAATTTACCATCTCATATTCAACACACATTCTTGGAATAATTTATTATCAAATAATTAGATAGTACGTGTGTTTTTATTGGTCAACAAGTGTGTTTTCATAGCGCTATGAGCTATGAGCAATATGGTTGGCTGTCCCCCAGTTCTGAGAATTTCACGTGTACATATCGTCTTTCTTTTTGTAAAGACAAAAAATCATAAGTTTGTGAAATTCCTGAGTACATAAAAAACGCTCGACTACATCTTGGTTTTTCGCTAATCTGCTCTCGAATTCTCCTAAATGTTTGTCTCGGTTTTCACCAGGTTACAAAAGCACAGAGAACATTTTTTGTTTCTTAAATAATAAACGAAGTCGCTTTCCCTTTGACGAACTATTGCAACTTTCAGCAAACACTTCAATTTTAAAGGGGCAGACGTGGTTGGCACTGTTGGTAATATCTCTGCTTCCCAACCACAAGGTCCCCTGTTCGATCCCGGCAGTTTGCCGAGATTCAAATATTTGTGTGACCTTCTTTTCCGCCTAAGCCAACACAGCTTTCCATCCTTATGGGGTAGGTAAATGAGTACTCCAGCTAACCTGCGATGGTTTGTGTTCCGTCCAGGGGGAGTCAAAGACTCTCATCCACTTAACACTACAGACACCGGCGATAAGCGCCAGCTCGATGGGCCACTAGGCTCGTAAAGGATTTAGCTTTTAACTCAAAGAAAAAAAATCTTAAAAGTTTGAACATTTTTACCTCTGGCGTCCCCAAGCTAGCATACAAAAGGAAGAGTTGAAAATACTGCTGCAGGTGGCGGCCATGTTCTGGAACTTCTCTTTTTAACAAATTTAGTACGGCCTGCAGCAGATGATCGCTCAAAGTTGCCTTGTTATCCAGTTCTAAAGGAACAAAATCTCTGTCATCCAAGATAACGTTAACAATAATAAAGGGGCAACTTTCTCCACTAACAGCGGATTCACTTGCACAGTCTTAGCCTCACTATGAACTTTAATATTCCAAAACCTAGATGTAGTTTTACACTACTTACAACTGTGTATATTGTTGGTGGTGTGAATTTCCGCTCTCTCTTTATTTAACACTTATTGACTGAGACCGAGGGAAACAGTATGTTTTGTGGTCCCGAGACTGCCGATGTTTCCTGAGGCAGAGCCGAGGGAAACATGGCCGTAGAGGGACCACAAAAAATACTGCTTTCCCGAGGTTAAGTTCAATAAGTGTTTTGTTATATACCAACGAGCAGAGAAGAACAAAAAGCAGCTTTTAAATAATTTTTTCATTATCCAAACTTGTGTTTTGTGAACTTTTGCAACCACAACAAATTACAATTAACTTCTGGTGTTGTTATTTACCGGTCCATAACATAATGTTGCCCGCTGAGCACGTGGTTACTGGGAAACAGCCAAACTTGTTCACGTGCGCGTGATGTCCACTCGTCCAAAAATAACTTTGATCGTTGGTATATAACAAAATAAATTATTTGAATATTGAACAACAAAGTGATGCTACATTTATAAAATGAATTTGCAGTAATGTAAATCAGCAGGAACTAGGAATTTGAAACTGATCTACTTCTGTTTAGTATAAACCTAATAACACACATCCTGCATTCTGATTGGCTACTCTACAACAGGTCTATTTGTGATAACTTAATAGTAGAGAAAAGATGGTGGATGAAAATAATGAGCCCCGTTTTGCTATAATATCGGAGGATTTCATCGTTAATTTAATTTGCACATCCTTTTTTGACCGATTAGGGTTTTTTTTAGCAAATCAATCGCCATAAAAGATGCCACAAAACACTACTATTAAGGACTTGCGATGACGTTACAAGGCCAGAGTATCAAACGCAATGTGTTTATTCATTCTAAATGTCTTCACCGTTTTTGTCATGAAAGTATTCCGAAGAACACCTGTAGTAGAGAACGTTATGGGATTGAATTTTGAGCTCAGTAGCTTCTAAAAACCAGGGTTGTCGCTAAGAAAATTGTCTGGTGGTTGGTGTTTCATTTGAGCCGGTTAAAAACGGATAAAAAAACGGTTTTTTGCCCTTTCCCATGTGATGGACGACCAAATCCAGCCGGCAATTACCACTTTCTCAGACGGCGAATTTTGCCGGGAGCCGGCGCTTAGCGACAACCCTGAACAACACTGGTATTTCACAGTTGGTGCTAGCTGTTAAAGTGGTTTTAGATCAAGGCGTAAATATGGAAATCGTTTGCACTTTCTTAAATGGATTCCTTAGCATATTATGGATAGGAAAAACGAATATTTATAATCCTATTAGAAGTAGTTTTTACATGAAAAAAAAATTTACTTTCGGGTTTATGTTTCCTTTTAAAGGGGTAATGGTCACTATCAATGTGGCCTTGAAGCTTGTTTTAGTTGATAAAATTATTATTTAGTACTAGCACAAATTTTCTATTTGTACATGCGAATATTTTTTCAGCCACAACAATCTGAGAAATGATTCTATGGTACTTGTTAAAGTTGTTTACCTGTAATGACAGCCTGGTCGGGTGTATTAGTGTAAGGATAACATGAACCATCCTGGCGGGAAAAATGAGCGAGGAATACGACTATCTTGGCAAATGCATTACGAACCTGCAACAATGCAAGAGACCGATTAACAAGCACATTACAAAAGCTTCAGTTTGAGATAGCAGTCTCTTAGTTTAAACCATCTGCTAACACTAAGATGTAGCCCATACAACATGGAAAAACGGAACTAGGCACACTGGACACTGCACAGGTGTTCTGGGGGTATAAAATGCCAACTGTAGGGAAGGGATAAGGGGTTCATCTGGAAACCCTACCCAAAGACTTGTGTTTCAAGAACAAGATATGCAGTATAGCAAATTGTTGCATTAAATGTACATATTTCAGCTCACCTCAGCACTGGGAGATTCCAAAAGATACTCCGAGAATCGTTCACTGTGTTCAAACAGCACATTCTTAGCAAACCACAAGCGAACGACTTTACTTTGCCTCAAAAGAACAGAAACAGCATCAAACCAGTCATTCGCTGGACCCCTGTGGATGAAAATTCATAAAATAATTTGTAAATAATTTATTTTTAGACTGTTCTGAACCCGCGGTCAAAGTGCAATTTTTTTTAAAAAAATTCGGATTAGCGGATTCGTTTAAAATCTTCATTCTTGTAATCTCTCATATACGTCAACATATCAAAAGATATATTTAAGGTTCACCTTCCCGTTAACTTCCTGCCCATTGTTAGAGCGCCAATTGCCAGAAAATACTAATTGGATCCTCGGCTGAAATTCAAAATCTATTAACGCGCATGTTTGTTTCTTATTGCAAAATGTCAAACCTTGTTCACAAAATAATTGAAAAAAACTTTCAGTATTTTTGAAACCATATTCAAACAGTCCGATCATATTGACGAAGGAACAACATATGTCAACAACTTTTTATGCAATAACTCTATTTTCGCGCCAGACGTTCATACAACCCTTTCTACTAAAACCTTATAAAAATACCTAGAAGTTACTGCTTCTTCAGTTAATAAAGGTTTAAAAACAAATCTAAAAATGTCCAAAAGTTTCAGATCATCCACTTATCTTATCTGTTAACGTCTTTTTAATTTAAGACTTTGGGCCCTTAATTTTGGAATTCAATCGACAAATCATTTAAACACCTAAATCCTCTTCTACAATTAAGCTAAAAAACAGCAATTTCTTTCAGCCAATTAATTTTTTTTCCTTTTATAACTTTATTATAAGTATATTTTATGAATTAAGTATTTGTATCTTCACAGTATTTATGATAGTAATATTAATACCATTAATTTTTCTTAACTATACACACTTATAATAATATCATTGTGTCCTTCTCGTTTCTTGACCTAGTATTGTAATTTTAACTTGTAAAGGCCAACTGTTTCAATTAGCCCCTAAGGTTATCACAAGTGGCCTGCACTCTACTTTTGGTACCTGCTTATAAATGTAACTCTTCATTTTGAACTGAGTGTGTAAATAAAATATCGTTGTTGTTGTTTTAGTTGTTATCCTTCTTCAGGGAAGGGGATGCAGAAACTATTATGAGAGGTGTATTTTTAGTTCCCCAAACAAAAGATCTGAGAGCAGGCCTGTAACCACCTTGAGGCGAACCAAGGTAAGTGCCAGTTTACACAAAGCATGTACCTTGAACGGTAATTTAAGCGGAGAATACCAAGTATTCATTGTATCTTTGCTCCGTTCAACAACCAACATGTGAACTCATTGCACTAATCACGTTTGATAGTTTTGGGATATGAAAAGTATACCACAGGTTTAATCATCCATATGCTTAATCATCCATATGGGTGTACCTGTATCTTTGCCATTTGGGAGGCTACCGACTACAATAAACACTTTTATTTTGTACAATCAGTTGACTTGTGCTCAGAAGGCCAAGCTAAGTTTTCCGAGAACGAATGCATCAACAACATTCGTTAATTGAGACTTTTACAAGAACGCATAGTTAATATCAAAAACGTCCTCACTTTACGTCATTTTTTCTTTTTTACTTCAGTAATAACCTGTCGTTTGTATGGCAATTCGTTTTTTAGGGCCCACAGTTTTTCGGGAATTGAAGTGCCTTTTTAAGGTAAAAATAAATTTGAAAACTGCAACATATATAAAGATTGTATAAATTTGGTGCATTTTCAGTATTTCTAAGGATGAGAAATTAAAAACTTATTCGGGGTAGCATGCCCCAGATCCCCCTAGTCCTAGAATTCGCTCGCACGGCAAAATTGATGTTAATATTGCCTCAAATAATATTTTCCCCCAGCTAAAGGCCTTCACAGCTGAGTTCTTCGGTTTGTTACTGCAGAACTTTAAAATCTCTGTTCTTCAAATCTTGACTTGGTTTGGTTTTTATTTGAAAGAGCAAAATATGCACACATAAACACAATTCTCGTTCTCTGGCCTGGAAGATACCAACAGCAGTCACATGCAGGCGATGACTGGTCAACTGGAAAAAGCCCCATTTACACTACAGGAAAAACCTGGTCCGGATCCATTAAAACCTGAGCCTGACCAATTTATTTTAACCGTTTACACGGTTAACAATCACTTAGGCCTATGATTGAAAAGAGCCCTACGGCCTCGTAATTTGTAGACTGTTTACAGCGTTCATTTTCGGTGATCTTCTAACTTCCTCTGAACTTCCATGTATAATACATTTTTGTGTTTCGGGCATTTTGCTTTCTCTACTTTATTTGAATGGTCTCTTCGGCAAAACGTTTAATAGTAGCTAGGTTAACTTCTTCATCACTCCTCTGAGGTCACACGATTATTTTCGTTTTCTGCGCTTTTGACGCCATCGACGCCATCTTGTAGAAAATAGTACAATAGGACACATGCCCGAATCCACCGTAAAGCATAGCAGGCTCACACGAAAAAGATGGTACGGAACGAAGATACATTTACACAGCGCTTTCGAACACCAAAAGGGGTCCGGACTTGTTTTTTCGCGATTTTGGGGCTGCCGGCTTTGGCCCAAAAACCAGAAAAAAGTGAGTCCGGACACGTTTCATGAAACCATGGTACGGAAGATTTATACGGGAAAAATAACTGGTTCGTAACAATATTTTTAGGGGTCTGAACCATGTTTTTTTGGTAGTGTAAATGGCGCTTTTGAGATAGTGGTTTTTCATCTTCTTCTCCCCCTCCTCTTCCAAATTTTAATTTTTCCCATTTCCAGTTTTTTTGACTCATCGTCACAACAACGCAGGACTTACCGACGAAAAACAAGGAGATTTCTTTACACTATTTTTTGCACACTAATGCACTATTTCTAATCCGTAATAACGTGACGTTGGCTCATAAAGAGTTTTTGCTTCCTCGCCTTGGGTTTTTAAAACTAACAAAACAATGTTTAAAAATCTTACCGCACTGTTTTCTTAGTGTGAAAACCGCTGGTGAAGAGAAACTTTGAAACCAGCTGTATACTTATCAATGCCATTTCTTCCGCTTCCTGTAAACAACAACAAAGATCTATAAACAAAAGGTGTTCTGTTCCAGAACAGAAGCATTTTGCTTGCATGGCAAATACTGTTAATGCGCTCAAAAGCTTCACGTATTTTGATTTGGAAGCACCCATCACCCATTACATTGTTTTTGACTTGCAAGTTACATAACTATTGTGAGCATACATAATAAGAATGTGAGAATAGAAAAAAGAAATCCAGGGCTTATTTGGTAATCATCAAGTAATATATCAAACACTCGAGTCAGTGTTTTATCACATTTCCAAACACTGAGAAGAGAGTTGAAAATACGACGCACAGAGGAGTTTGTTTTAATTAAGTATAATTCCAGAATAATAATCGGATCGATTAATACAGACAATAGTGGATGGAGTGAAAGAGGTAATTAGTGCTTTCTTGCGATGTTGAGAAACTGTCAGCTACAGAAACAGTTTTACAAATAGATAAGTTTTACACTGTAGTGAAATAAAGAATGTTAACTGACGTTTCGGACTGGCGTCCTTCGTCGAGCTATACTTGATTTTTATCGTAACACAAGCACCGCGTTTCCACTGTTGCTCAACGGAAGTAATATGCAATTGTGCTTCATTAAGGGAAGTCAGTTTGGCATAATGGTCATCACTCGTGCCTCCCACCTCTACGACCAAGGATCAATTCCTGGATCGATCTCAATCTGACTCCAAGGGTGTTTCTCCGGGTACTCCGGTCTTCCTCCCTCTGCAAATGACTTTCATGCCAAGATCTGAGCCGTCGAGTGATTAAACATTAACCTCTGGCTAGGAAGATTGGGTAACCACTTCCATTGCGATTGACGTTAAATAAAGTAGTATTGCTATTATTATTATTATCAAAATTTAACTAAATGTTACTTCATTTTACAAGTTACTGAAACAATTTTCTAAAATATATTTAACTTCTATTTTGCATACTTCAGTTTAGCGAATGTTTGACAAGTTTGTTACCCGAAACCTGTCGCTAAATAAAGTGCAATTAAAAATCAAGTTATTGCCACTGCACACGGTCTTTTACAAATTTGCTTAGAGTTAAAAAATGCGGACTCACCGCGCTTTGAACGCCAACATTACACGTGACCAGTTTCCTCATAAACTGAAAGTATTCTGGGCAGAACTGAGTTCGATTGTGGAGAAAGTGGACGTTTTGCTTACAGACAGCTCTATTGATAGGCGTGGGCATCTTTAGACCTTAAAAAGAGCATAAACAAAATACGAATTTAACAAGCTGAACCAATGTCTCCTTTTCCAGAACAAGATCAATTTCATAGTTTCATGTTATTATTAATATCACCATAATTATTATTTATTATTATTTATTATTATTATTATTATTGTTAATATTTCTATTATTATTATTTATTATTATTATTATTATTATTATTATTATGACGTAGCGATCTGCTCTGGAT
>JAOBAY020052054.1:0-13290 GCA_025331085.2 Zoanthus sociatus
ATTTGGTTTAAAAAAATACTAAACTTTGATATTTTTCCATATTTTTAGACGTATAAATATAGTATCTAGCTGTTAGTTTACAGAAGCTAAGAAGCTAGAGTTCTGCATGCATTGCATGCAGTTACTTGAGCCCTAGGGCGTCCAGCTTGTCTATAATTCTTTGTTTACTAAAAATTTCCTTTTCGTGGAGCAAGTTTTCTATTGCTATCCAAATATTTTGCGTTGTTTTACAGGACCAAAAAAGGTTTCGGATTTGTCTTCACAGAAATCACATTGCTCAGAGTCTTTAATTTAATCTTGATTTTGAATCGAAAATCATTAGTTGGAATAATTTTTGTAGCAGCTTAAACTGAAAGTTTTTCAGTTCTGTGCTTTTTGTACAATCAGACGCTTTTAGGTAGATGTTTCTCATTTAAGTCCATTTAAATTTTTTATTTCATGGTCTCTTTCCCATTTGACATGGTATCTTCTGGCGTTTGTGCTCAAATTTTTAACAAACGGTTCTTAAAACATTTTTGTAGTTCCTCATCTACTAAGTCTAAGAGCTTTATTTAAGAGATCCTTGTCTACTCTTTTTACTTTTTTATTTGGTTTAGTCGTTTGGCGAAGTTGTTTTGAACTAGATATCAATGCACTATATTGTAGCCAAAGGTTGCCCTCAGGTTATATTTTGTTTGAAATAATTGTTTTAAAAATTGATTAAAGTTGCAAATCACATAGATCTTTTATTTTCATTATACCTTTTTTGCGCCATTATTTGTTTGAAAAAGACAGGCTTTTTTCCAGTTCGGATAAGCGTGTTTTTCCATAAAGACATTTCCATAAATCATCATAGAAAGTGAGCAGACTGAGTCTTGGAAATTAATTTCGGACCATATTTCTCAAATTTCTTTGATAAATTTCTTTTTTATTTTCATTGTACAGGCATTGTTGCACTATACTGACAAAATATTATTTTTATGTCGCAGATTTTCTGCACCATGTAAGAAATATCTTCGCCCTTGTATGCTGTTGAATTTTGAGCATTTTTCAGTCTCAAAACTCAAGTTCTTAGAAAAGATATAAAGTGTATTTTGTAGACCGGAAATAGGAGACTGGTTAACTCATTCTTTTGACCTTTGTCGGTTGTCCACGAGCCCCGCTGAGTGCGACAGGATGAAAGCAGTTTCCACAACTCTATCGACGTCTAGTTCAAAAAACTACTACAAAGGCATTGTATATGCCATACTGTAATAAGTAATTTGCGGAAGCAACTTTTTAAGATCGTTATACTTTAACGGTTTTTTTAAAACATGTGTGAAGTTAGTTATGCTTTTAGATAGTTTTGTTTTAATTTGTAAAGCTTACAATGATTTTAAAATGAGTTAAACTTGTGAGACTAAAGCACGTTTTCGACTTTGTATCCGCTTTTGTTAATTAATAATCTGAATTAGTTAAATTGATTCCTGTTTCGCAGTCTACAGCATTTTTCTATCAGACTTTATTTTTTTAAAAAATGTTCTAAATAATAACGGCATCGACAAAATACGTTAATTTTACTCTAAGCGATTCACTTGAGTTATATAATATTTTATATAGCTAGTTGTACTTTAAAATACCTCGGCCGGGTTAAATTAGTTGGTATAAGCCAAATTTTGAGTTCGAGATAAAAGTATTTAAAAGTACTCTACAAAGTTTAGGAACGAAGCAAAATCTAAAGATAAGGGATAAAGCGAAATTTTCTTCAGACTTTGAGCGGGAAAAAGCTACAGTCATCCACGCATGACCGCTATCTTTGAACTTAGTTAAAAGTTTACAGCAGAAAAATAATTAAGAATGCTTGAAAAACTTAAGAGTTGAATTAATTCAGGAAGTTTGCACTAAGATTTAAGTCTTCATGCAAGACCAAAGAAAAAAGTCTGTACATCTAGTGACAACGTGCTCGGAGTTTTCAAGTTAATTTCTAACTGGGTGTTTACCGAAAAGAAGGTTTGATCGGAGGGGTGTTGTAAGTTTACGCGCCATTTATAGAGCATAAAAAGATTGATTGATCAAGCGTGAACAAAACGGAAATAATATAACAAAAAGAGCTGTTTACAGCTGCCTTTGTCATGTGTGTGAGTTTTATTACTTATATCACAGTTGAATTGCACCCTTCAAGAAAGAGAAAAAAAACTTTTTTAAAACATCTGTCTTGATTTCCAAACGATTCCTTAATTGAGGTTCTTTTAGAAAAGGAGCTAGCAAGACTCACAGTGCATTTATGGACACATTTTTTTTACATTACGTCAAAATCGAAAGTTAGAGATGCGCTTTTTTAAGTTTTTCATAACGGAAATAATAAAGAATTCTTATTTGAGGATTATTCCAGCATTAGCACATATGGTCTGATAACATTGTTAGTTTAAACTCTGGAAACCTCTAACTGTTTACCGCGTTTGGTCACAGGACTAATGCATGCGTGGTAATGCAAAAATAGATCTAACGGCAAAAGCCAATATTGTATTTAGAGTTTGTTTTAAAGTTTTGATTTCTTATCTTTGTTTTGTAGTCCAGGAGCGGCTCAGAATGCAAATCGACGTCATTTAGTCTTAATGTCTCGATTTGTGTTCCGCAAGTTATAAGCAACAAGCACATTGGATTCCATCGTATTCTTTTTCCTTTGTTAAAAAAATCACGGTGTCCCTTCGCACCGATGAGCGAGAATTTTCCAAATTTGTCACTTTTCTTAAGAAACGGCTAAAGAGGTTTTTTGTTCAAAGATAAACTAACGTTTAGTGGTTTTTCCTTGTCACTTAATTCATTACAAAAATATCACTTCTTGTTGACAAAGTCATCTAATTGACAGAAATCGCATTGTAATAACTTCTGTATAAACGATTACTCTACGCGTATTTTTTATAATTACAGAAGGCATTCCAATTTATTTTTCTTCCTGTAAAAATTAAGAAAAGAATTTATTCAAAGCTCAGCGGTGTTTACCTTAATAGTGTTTGTGTTTTTGATATGACAGTTTTCAGGCAGGTGTGTGGGAGCAAGCTGTTGTGTGAGAACATCGCATGCCGCATCGTGTTAATAGAACATTGAAACGATAAACGTTGCCTTCGGGAAGGTGACAATCTCACACATATGTTTTAAATGTGAAGTCTTTCATTTGCTAAAGCGCCGGAAAACGAAACTAGAATCTTTTATTAACAAAATCAATCAAGTCGCCAATCACTCCGTTGGTTTATAATATCACGCCCATAATTGATCGGATGTCAGACCAAGGTGTTCAATATAACAATATATTGCTCGATGATGACTTACGGGCACAGTCCAGATAGCTTTTACAGCCTTGTTCGGTCAACAAAGTTCTCACAACATTTGTCAAGTGTTTGCACGCTACGTATTCACTTTGCGTTGCATTATTTAACATTTGAGAAATCGCATTCGCAACTTTTTAACGGAGCTGTGAAAAATTTGACACCACCGTTTTAGAAATTGGCTTAGAAAACTACCAATCACTAAGACCGCTGAGAGTCCAGTCAATAAGATAACACAGACACGTTTGGTACTGTTGTTATACCTCCAACGGAACTTGAAGTCTCCGATGCTTTCTGTATTGTATGGTTTAGCATAAATACTGGTGGACATAACTAGAGTTGGAAAGCATATCAAAGGAGTCGGAATATTGTTCTAATCAAAATTTTCCAGCAATTTTCCGTCTTTGTGATTGCACAATTTGCGGGTTGTGTCAGCCTCGTGCGGTGTTTGGTGGTGCCTTGCTATACAAAGTTTCTCAATCCAGATTGTTTAGCAATTCACAGAACAAACTAAGAAGTCCAGATAAGGTTGTTTATATTTGTTTTAAAAGCGTCAAGAACTCAAGCGATCGTTGTCTAATCGTGGATGTGATCTAAATACGCAATCAGATTTAGAGTCGGAAGCTCGCACCACGCAAGTGAAACGAAAGACAATTAGACTTGGACACCCAACCGAGAAGCAAAGATCAAAAGAGAAGTTTTCAGCAGTTAAGTGGCCAGTCAAATTGTTTAAAAAATTATTTTTTTTCTTTTGACTTGAAACATTTGATAAGAGATCTCGTGTATTTATACAGTGACATCAAGCAGTCATGGAAAATAACATGACTTCACGATTGAATGACTCAAGCCATTTATGTTATATTCAAACCAATCACGCTGTTGCCTTATCTGCTCTAACAGTGCTTTTTGCCATCATCGGCACGCTGGGTAATATATTGGTCCTTGGAGCAGTATACACGACAAGAGCTCTTCAAACAATAGCAAACTACCTTCTTGTTTCAATGGCAGTCGCTGATTTGATCGTGTCAGCACTTGTACAGCCGCTGTTTGCGTCTTTTCTTGCCGCGGGCGCAGATGGAAATTGTGCCAGTTTGATTGAGTTTTCATTCCGGCTGCTTTCGAACGCATCATGTGCTGCCTCCGTTATAAATCTCTGTTTCATCTCCCTGGAGCGAGCTGTGATTATTTTAAGGCCCTATTCCTACCATCATCTCGTTACCAGGAACAAGTTCAAGATCGCGCTCGTGTTCACGTGGTTAGTCCCGATTTTTTACTCCGTAATGAGGGTTGTAGTAAAAAAGAAACGTGTTACATCCACGTTTACCGTTGCAGTAATGGCGATTTGTTATGTGCTCATAATCGCTAGTTACGCCATAATTCTTTTCCAAGTTCATCGCCAACGAGAAAACACGCGAGGAAAACTCCGCGGTAGCACGAAAAAGTTGAAAAAGAATAGAAAGACGGATGCTGTTGAACGCCGCGTTGCCATGACAATAGCGATGGTGATCGCAGTGTTCACGATAATGTGGCTTCCAATCATCATTCTGCGGGTAATGAAAGCCGATAACAGTTTTAGTGTGGCGTACAACTGGGCACGAGCGCTGGCTCTTTTCAACTCTGCCTGCAATCCTTGGATTTATTGCCTCCGTATCCCAGAATTCCGTCGGGCTTACAAAAGAATTGCCATACAGCACCGCTGGAGTGTAGTCAAAGGCGGAAGTACCGCAGGATCTGGAAAGGGTGGAAAAGATTTCAATAGTAGCGAACACTCTTGCACAGCAACGGCAAATAATGTTAACAATATAGAAAAGCCCAGTCCCAGAAGTCCGGGAATGACACCGAATGGCAAGTCCGATGGCGACAAGGAGTCAAGCTCTTTGATGTAAACATTGCTAATAAAAAAAAAAAACTGAAGAGTCGCACTTAAAATGAAAAACAGAAATCAACACATAAGCCGTTTAACTCCTAAAATTTCTTGGATCATTTACTCATATTTTAAAGTTGCTAATCAGACGAATCTATTTTCCGAAAATTAAGTTTTGAGCCCTTTTATTTTCTCTGACACAAAATAGCAGGGAGAAGGAACAATACAAGGTATTCTTGTTTCTCATTCGGTGTTAGGATATAAGTTTAGGATTGTTTTGCAATCTATTTTTGTGATTACATTGGCTATTTAGGGAAATTTATTTTTGGTGCAGTAATTTCTTAGTAATTTTCGTCATTTAAAAGCTTTATCTGGGCATAATATTGGTTTTACTAATAAACATGTGGGTTTTGTTCTTTCTGGCTACAAAATCATTGTTATCAGTCCCTGGGGCGTGCAATATTGGTTGGCTGTTAGGTATACGAATGACTAGCCCATGTCGAGAATCCTTGAAGTATGAGTTAATTATAGTCCGTGAGTTCAACACTTAATTTGTGTATTTATGTTCAGTCATTTCTCTTTGTATAGTGTATCACCATTCATGTTCATTTTGCGAGTAATCAAAGGGTAAAAGAAAAAAAAAAGTCGCAGATCCATTCTGGAAAATGTTTAATCTATTTTCTGCGTTAAAGTGGTTGAAAGTGCAGAAGGTACAGCTATTCAATGTAGATTTAGTATTATCTTGATAAAGATTACTTTTAAACGAAAATAAATGTCTTTAATAAAAGTACTATATCATGATCACGAGAAATAAAAAAATTGTATCAAATAAACTCTTTTAATTTGGCTATTGAAGTTTTATAAAAACAAACAGCAGTATAAATAAACATATTATTTCTAATCATTTATGAGCTTGACATTTTCTATGGTCCAACATATATTATCAAAAGTGTAAACCGTGAAATATTTAAGAAATAAAACATATTCTCTCGTGCCTTCATAGCCCAATGAAAACCGAGGCGAACGTTTGGGAGAATTCGAGAGCAGATCAGTGAAAACCCGAGGAAAATTCTCCAAATTTGCCGAGGTTTTCATCAGGCTTGAAATGTTTTATTTCTTTTATAAAATTATTATTTTTCGTCTTAACAAAGGGAAAGACCAAAAATATGAAATTAAGATATATAAGCAATAACGAAAAAGCGAAAGAAAAACAAAACAAAAACTAGCAAAGTTCACTAAAAATGCTGGTTTAGGTTCTTGCATTTTAAAATAATGTTTCTTTAACTTTAATGCAGTGGATCGACGCTCTGTGCAGGTCGCCCTTTTTTCCGTTTCCCCTGTGGATTCCACTCCAGTGCTACGTTGGCGATGTTTCCATCTTTTCTCCTCACTGTGTCCAATCCATCTCCATGACCTCTTTATCTCTATTGTGATGCGCTCTTGTCTGGTTTGTTGCCATATAAAGTCCTCATTTCTTATCTTCTCAGGCCATCTTATGCCGAGAATGCCGCAAGCATTTGTTTACGAACACCTGTAAACATCTTGTTTATCAATGCCGCTGTTAGTCGCCAGGTCTCGGATCTATATAACAATATCGACTTGACATTTGAGGAAAAAATCTTCAGCTTTGTTTTAAAATGACAGGGAAGTTGTGTGCCACACTGGCTTTAGAAGTGCAAATGCGTGTCTTGCTTTGTTTGTGCTTGCCATATCTTCGCACGAGCCACCGGTTTTACCGACCAGATGCTAGCAAGGTACTGAAATTCTTCTAATTCTTCCACTGCCTCCTGCCCAATGTCAACTGTACCGTCTTGCTTGGTCATAACTTTCATCAACTTGGTCTTGGTTATGTTTAACTTTAGCCCAAGTCTCCCCTGAAGCTTTTAAGTTCTCCATTTTACAACGCCCTACCCAAAAACTAATATAGTAATCCCCCATATCCTGCAGTCTGTGGGTCAGTAGTGCCATATTGTCTACAAACTCCAGATCTTCCAAGGTGCCTATCAACTACCATCGCACACCTTTATCTGATGACCCATACGCCTCTCTTGTCGCCCAGTCTAGGGCCATGAGGAACAGAAGTGGGGGGGAGTAGACAACCCTGTCTCACGCCAGTCAGCATTGGAAATTTATCTGTTAATCTGCCATTCTGGACATTGTGACCATTGTACTGTGAATCCTTCGTAGAACTTTCTTCCTTTACAGAGTGCGGTATGCAAAATTTCAAGTTCATTGTTAGCCGGAACGAGTGCAGGTTAAATCCCGATAATTCACGATCAATTTGTGTGTTAACATTTTCATTGTTCAATTTAAATACACTGCATAATGAACAGTCTGCACTGAAACTCTCAATATATAAAAAGATCGAGTAAAAGAGATTTTAATACTGCCAAAAAATTAACTTTTTTACAAAATATATTTTAAAGTACATGAACATGATTATTAAATGAATACAGAATGATTTTAACAAGGTTTTAAAATTACTTTGTGAAAATATTTTAGTCGCCGAGCCATGGTGTAACGGATAGTGGTGTGTTGAATTTACATCACAGCTATTACAACACAAAAATGAGTGTCACCCAATCAGAAAATCGGAATGCGTACAGTGTATCAAAATTTTAATAATATGATATCTGTTACAATGCCTCTTTAATAAATGGGAACCAGAAGTAAAGCCTTAGAACTGAAGTAAGATAATTTGGGATCAGGGGTAGAGTGAGTAGGAAGACTACCACGATTGATTCGACAATTGCTCAACACTTTTTAATGTGCAAGTTATTTTAAAACAGTTATTTTAAAACAGTTAAAGCTGTTAAAAAAAATACCTGTAGATATAACACGTGCGTGTTACTTGAAGTAACTAAAATGTCTACTAATAAGCAGGGCTCGAAATTAAGAAAATTTCATTGTCGCATTTTTGACTGGTTGTAAAATTTTAGTCTCAAAATTAAAAACAGTTGTTCGCAAAATTGCGAGTACTGCCGAGGTTTTAGTCGCAAAAGGAAATATTTAGTCGCAAATGCGACGTTATCGGTCGCAATTTCGAGCCCTGATAAGGCAATGTTGGTACGGGCATGACACAACCTCTACAACAGAACTACATGCAGCAACTTATTCTCAACATCATATACCTGACGCCAACGTTGCATTATTACTGCCAATTTTAGTGGCTGTATACGGTATTTATTGCACGGGTCGATCATATCTGCAACATTGTAGCACTAGTACTTATGCACAACCACAGGTAGCCCAAGCTTACGATGAGTATATTTAACATAATAGTAATTACTCGGGCTACCTGTGGTAGACCGAGTTTAGGTTTACCTTTTCGTCAATCTATCTATATATCTATCTATCTATCTATCTGTCACGTCGCGTTTTGGAAATTACCCAGAAGTCCCTGCGTATATGACCCAAGTAAAAAAAAACACTGCCCTTTTGTAGCTTCATAGCTCAGTTGGTTAGAGCACTGCAGTGGTATCGCAGATTCCAAGGGTTCAAATCCCTTTGAAGCAGAAATTTATTTGTTTCCAAGTTGTACTGTTAAATTCTCCCAACTTGAGCCCATACTTTTCAGTGAACAACATTGAGAGAATTTCACTTTTAATCTTCAGTGGTTTGCTTTGTTTGATCAATTCTAATTTTCTCATTACCAAAATCTTTATTTTGTATGTGTTATGTAAGGAGAAGTTGAGTGTTGACAAGTAACTTGGGAGTGAAAGGGTTAAACTGCGTACGTAACCAGTACAGTTATGTCAATGAAATAGTCCATTTTCTGTTTGAGGTTAAGGCTTTACGCGCTGTTGCTGTTTGTTCTAAATTCTTTCGTGTTTTGCCTCATTCCCTAAATATATTATATCTGGTCAGACATAACAAGAATACTTCTGAAAAAATAACGAAACAGTTACTGTTCATCAATAGGATGCCTAAATTGCTCCATTAAGGGGACTCTCTACCCTAAGACATTTTTTCGCTACTTTTAATGATGTTTAGTGGCGTTAAATCAAGTACTATTTAAAGAACAATTCAGGTGGAGCCACCCACTAAGTGAGCATAGTAACTGATCCTTTTTACATTATCCGTAGGGGTTGTAATCTTTGAGATGGTTAGCATTAGGTACTTAAAAATTGGCCCCGAGGGAAACAGTGAGTTTTGAGGGTCGAGGTAAAACAAAACTTATGATTCCCCGTGGAGCTAGTCATTAAGTGTTTTGTTATAGCCCCCAACTCAAAATAGGACAATACACGGATGACTTTATTGTAAACTGTTACATATCGCTGTAATTTACCGATAAAAATAAGTCATAAATCATATTTGTTTTAAAATTCAAGTAACTAATGTTAAATTTTCGTTGAAAACTTCTTAAATTGATTTTGTAATTTGACGCGTAGAAGGAGTTCAATTTCTAATTCATTTCTTGTTTGAAACCGTTTAGCTGCCATGGCTGTGTAAAAATTGTTTGCTTGACGCGGCTGGCATACAACTTTGCCGCTGTTTCAAAGGTACACGACCTGATCATGTGTGATTCAAAAGTTTCCCTCGGGAGTTAGTGAGTTTTGTTTGCTCTAAGGAGTTAGCGAGTGTTGACCCGTGACACGTTACACGTTCTCCTCCAATTGGAAAACGTTATTCAAGAACAAAAAGAATAAAATAAAAAATCCCCCCACTTTCCAGTTAAGAATCCCAACTGGTAGGAGGCAAACCTGGGATCACCGAGAACAAGTTCATTCAGTAGTCCGAGTTGGGGATTTAAACCCAGCTCTCCCGCATACAAATCCCAAACTCTGACCACTGAGCGACGCTGCCTTCACAACTTCAGTAGTGAGCTCATAAATCAAGGCTTTGTTTTTTTTTACAATATTTAGAAACCCCAGGTGGTGGCAATTTCGAGTATAACACTGGTAAGCGGCTGTCAACCATTGCGATTGTGGCGGTTTCTGTTGGATCTGCTCTGACAATCCTAGCTGTGATTGTTGTTGTCGTATTCTGTTCAACAAGACGGAATTCGTCCCGAGGAGACGTCTTTGCCATTTGGCGGTAAGAAGCATTTATTTATATTACAAGTTTTGTTATTGGAAAACTACATTAAGCATCCTAGTTTCGAGGTACCTAGCTCATCGTCAGAATTGAGACGTTAAGAACAAAACATGTGGAAGAAAACAAGAAAGTTTTAAGAACTTTAGAAAAATAAACAAATTAAACTTTAAAGGCAAAGAAGGGAAACTATTTCTTTAGTAAAAACGATTGGAAAATGCGTTATTAACAAATCCAGGTTCAATTTTCTTTCGTATATCCAAAACAGAAAGTTAGAAAGTTTAATAAAGAATATAATCATGCTTACTTTAATTTATAAAAAGAGCAAATTTTCTTTGCAGAATCGAAAAGGAAAGTCTTTTTAATATGGGCTAAATAATTTTTGATATACCTAAAGTAACACTTTAAAACTTTAAGAAGACACAGCCATAAAAGTATCAGTCTTACATTAAAGAAAGCAAATTTCCTGTTTCAAACAAAAAGAGAATAATAATAATAATAATAATAATAATAATAAAGGTTTATTACAGTGTATCCCACAACTAGAGCCTCTTCACCTATAATAATTACAATATCTAACTAATAATTACATTCTTAAGATTAATAAGTTTAAAATTCAATGTTAAATACAAATACTATTCTAGATTATTTAAATTATAATTATAATATCTAACTAATTGCTACTTTCTTAAGATAAAAAGTCTAAAATTTACTAATAAGTAATAATACTATTCTAGATTATTTAATCATAATTATAATATCTAACTAATTGTTACATTTTCAAAATAAATAAGTTAATAAAAGATAATGATAAACTAGCATGAGTTAGAAGCGCGCGTTTTAAGTATTGCCTTGCATGATTTGCAAAATTGTTTAAAATCGGTACAGTTCCTAGTATCAGGAGGAAGACTATTAAAAATAGTAGCGGCAGAGTCTTGAAAAGTTCCTGGAGTTAGTGGAGTAACTAATTTTAGATTAGATAGGTATACAAGAAACAAAAGGATATAAAAGGATAGAGATGTGTGAGAAAAAGTATGTTAAAGACAACACTTTTGTTATCTTATACATCTCTATCCTCTTATTTCCTTCTGTGTTTTACTATAGCTATCTCATTGAGCTATCTTGCTTTGCATCACTATATTATTACCACCTCTTTCTTTATCTCACACACATTTCACTTCAGTCCGAAACGTCAGTTTTGTAACAAAATTATTTTCACTACCGTGTATAAATTCAGTAGCGGATCCAGAAATTCTAGAAGGGGGGGTGAATAATACAAAGAATGTTCCAGAGACTTTTGGAGAAGAAGGGTGGCAAGTACAAAGAATGTACCAGAAAATTGAAGAAAATGGGGGAGGAGGAAAAATCCACCCATTTCACCTCCCCTGGATCCGCGCCTGAAATTATAAATTTATAAAACTGTTTCTTTACATGGAATGCTGATTTAACTTTGACTGTGTATACATATAGTGATGCACTATTGCTCACGTGATAACATGTGTTATGACTATTGTTGCACCATGACAGTCTAACAGTTGGCAATACGCAAGCATTGAACCCATATCGGAGGGCTTTCTTCCATCCTGCATTACAAGTATAGAAGAAAATATAATAATTCAAATTGGTATATAAGCATACCAAAAAAAACTAAACATACTGTATTTAACGTCAATTGCGAAGGAAGTGGTTGCCCATTCTTTGATTAATTAAGGTTAATGATTAATCGATCGATGGCTCAGATCTTGATGTGAAAGTCGAATTTGCAGAGGGAGGAAACCGGTCTACCCGGTGAAAACCCCTCGGAGTCAGATTGAGATCAACAGATTGCAGCCAACGAGCGGAGCTCAGGGCTCGGCGATCTCGGATCGTAGAGGTGGTAGGCACGACTGAAAACCCGCCAACTTGACTCCCCATAAAACGAAAATGAAGTGGTTAGTTTTATTTGGTATTTCTCATTATAACTTATCTTCTTTAAATTACAACTGAAAAAAAGAATAGAGTGTTATTCCGCCGTATTATTTCTCCACAGACGTTCCTATAACTGGAACAGAAGTTGTTGAAGCTTTTTACAGTGAATACAAGAAATATGACCCGAACAACCCTCTACAAGTCGAGCAATCTGGCCATTATACTCAACTGGTCTGGAAAAGCACCAAACTTCTTGGAGTTGGCAGAGAAATGTTCAGGAGCAAACGTATGAACGATGCACTAATTAAGCTGAGTTTAATTATTGGTTTTGTAATTTTTTTTTTCATGCAATGTAGGCAGAATTACTTCGACTACTGCTATTGTTGGTATAGACTAACTAACGGTCTAACACGCATCCTGCTTTCTGATTGGCTACTTTTCTAGAGGTCTAATTATAATAGCCTAGCTTCTAGTAGAGAAAAGATGGCGGATCAAAACACTAATGAACGCCGTTGTGCGATAATATTAAAGGATTTCATCGATGATTTAATTTCTACATCCTTTTTCGACCGATTAGTAGGTTTATGCTAAAACAATTAGACCTCTCGGCCTCATGGACTACGAGTTTGAATAGCCTATTCGGCAGCTACGGCATCATCGGCTTGACTCGTAGTCCATTCATCCTCGAGGTCTAATTGTTAAATAGCCATATTCTAAATAACGTACAAATAAAGCATG
The DNA here is from genome assembly GCA_025331085.2 of Zoanthus sociatus. Classification (NCBI taxonomy): domain Eukaryota; kingdom Metazoa; phylum Cnidaria; class Anthozoa; order Zoantharia; family Zoanthidae; genus Zoanthus; species Zoanthus sociatus. The sequence goes on from JAOBAY020052054.1 coordinate 12,829, forward strand.
GATATGCAACTCGGATGAATAAAATATGAAACAGCGACATTATAATTATTTTATAGCTGACTGCCACCTGGTTAGCCTAGTTGATAAGCTGCCAGTCTATCGTACGGGAGGCTCGGATTCGATTCCCTGCCGGACCAACACTCAGGATCTTAAACCAATTGAGGAGAAAGTGCAGCCTTTGCTCTAATATCTGTAAACGGTTAGACTTTCGCGTCTTCTCGGATGAGGACATTAAACCGTAGGTCCTCGGAGACTTCTGTGTTTATGTGTGCATGTCTGTCATGTGAAAAGTCTCCGTCCACCTTAATAGAGTAAAAAAATAGTCAACACGACGTATATAAATTTTAAGAAAACATCTATATTTCAGCTGGCCAAACCAGCCTTCTCAGGTTTGAAAACTTTTTAAAAAATTGGTAGTTCAACTGTTACAAATTTTGACCGTTATGAAATATGATGCGCGTG
>JAOBAY020052082.1:0-13288 GCA_025331085.2 Zoanthus sociatus
GTCTTTTCTGGGATGGAATTATCAAGTAAATTATCTAAAAGTTCCTGTGAAATTTCTACAAAACGCGAAGAAGCCGCAATTGTTTTGGTAGGTTTTCAAAACCGGCGAATTTCGCTACTCGATGACTATTACTAATAGACCACTAGTATCGTAGCCAATAAAAAGGCAGGATTTGCAATAGTCCACTAGTTGGGTGATACTAATTAAGAATAGCCTCGCTGTACAAAAATAGCATTAAACTGAGCCCGCGAGCAACGAAATGTTTAGTTTGCGTTCTTCTTCTTCGAGGGCAGTTGTATTTACATATTTTTGAATTAACACTTGACTACCATACATATTGTTTAAGCATTTCACATTCTTTGGTTAGTTGCCGGGTTGTGATAGGTGACATGAAGTGTCCACTTGATCTATACAACATACCGCCTGGAGCCAAAATTGAACAGCTAAGATTAAACGCATATTCCTTTTCTTGGAGGACAAAAGATTTTTAACACAATGGAGTTATACAACTTGGAACCGGTATCTACCCGCTGGTAGAAATTGTATTCCAAGATTACATTACAATGGTACAGGGAGTTATTAACAAATGTCGATCCAATCGCTAATGCGGAAGTGACAACTGCATGGGCTGAAAGTGACATATCGTGTGCATTGATTGCCAACGGAAATGACACATCACACGTTGTGTCAAGTATTTTTTAAAAAGCGAATTGAGTGTAATGCTTACAACAACGATATGTCGAAAAGTTTCTCAAGAACTGACTGAGTTACCAAATAGAATTAATGGGAGGCTCGAGGGTAACTGGACCTGAGCGGGTGCTTAATTGGACTGCGGTGTCACACCAGTTGGGTTGGTTGTGGCCTCTTCATTTCATTGGTTTTGGATGTGCTTTCTTCGGTTTGGCTCTGTTCTCCTTGGTTTGCTTGTGTAGAATAATTCATACCTCAAGGAGATCCCTCAAGCGATACTTCATAACTGTGTGTGTTCTGTTGTTCTTCTTGTCCCTAACACGCTCCACATACCTCCTTCTTGACCCATACGGATCCAAGGCAATGGTTGACCTACCAGCCGTAGTGGAAACATTTCTGTCTGGAGTAGCTTACCCCTTTATAACATCCTCCTTTACGCTTGTGTTTTTGTCGCTCCTTGAAGCGACCAAACTAAAGTTGTTCCCACAGAAGATCCTCAGCTGTTGGGTTGTTGTGGCTATTACAGTGGTTCAGTGCTCGACCGTTGGTATTATGGATATTATGTCGTTGATGTGTCCGTCCGCAAAGACTGTTGCTGTATTTTGTAGAGCTGTGTTTATCGTCTGGGGAGTTGTGTTGTTCGTTACGTACCTCTATACAGGAGTAGCAGCATTCAGTAAACATCCAAACAAACTAGACTTACAACCAGCGACATGTAATTGCAAAGCAAAAAAAATAAGGCTGCGTTCTCGTCAATTAATCGTAACAGTTGCCAAATGTACAGGCGCCGCTGCGTTTCTTGGTCTTGGTTTGTGCTTTCTCCAGGCGTATTCACTTGTTAAAATCTACACGTCTTTGAAACTGAAAGAGACCGAGAGTAATCGATTTGAAATATGGACTTGGTTGGGTACAGCAACATGTAGTCGCCTGATTGAAATCGTCATGAGCTGTTTGCTATGTTCGGTCATTTACATTCCAGCATCGAGACTAAACACCAAACAGAGATCTTTTAAAGTAACAAGGGTATAAGGACAACCCAAGTGGAACATCGTTCAGGAATTGCTTGTAAACTAACTAAGAAGGAAAATAACAAAGTAAGATCCTTTTGTTTGTAGCCGATTAATATTTTGTCTTATAGATATCAAAGATTATGATGTGCAACATAATGAGGAGGTTCATGGATGACCATGTTCAACTGTAGCAGCTAACGGAGCAGATAATGATGGTGATGATGATGGTGATATCAAAGAATAAATTAAGAGCCAAGAAAGTCGTGAAGCCAAAATGTCAGTATGTTTATGTTCTCGCCTACAGCTGAAATCATTATGAAAAAACCTATTTTAAACAAGTTTGATGCGGTTATATTCGGCTATTAAAGAAATATACTGCTCCTGATACTTTTTACATCCCTCAGGAAAGTTGCATAAAAACCTGCAAAGGATAAAAACTAAACTGACGTTGCAGCAAATCCTTGGAAAGTGAGCAAAAGTTTGGTTATTGTGTACAATATTCATGATTCTTCCTACACAAAATATTGAACTGTGAACAAATCACCAAAAAAGGCAAATCAGAAAAAACCGGAAACAAAAGACATTTTCTGTTTGGAATATCGTTCATTCGGAGGTAAAAGGAGAATATTTCAACTTTAAATATTCCGTATTCCGTTGGTGTTTCGAATTGAATATTCCCATTCTTTACTACATCAAAATTGGATATTCCATATTCTCTCTCAGGAAATATGAAATATTCCATATTCCTCGTTTTCACATTGAAATGTTCCGTATTCCTTAGGTTTTTTTAAGTCGAAATTCAATCATTCAATATTCCGCTTCTATCCAACCATGAGGTGATATTAGAGCCGTTGTGACTACAATTTGACCTTGAACAATATATGCAGCACAAACGTATGGGAACGTGATCATTTTAATTCAGTTCTTAGTTTTCAGTTCCAAGCTAGTTTTTCATAGTCAATACTTGTCAGTTGTTTTCAAAACACGTTATTATTATATCTATGGCTTTTTTAAACCAAATTTTAATAATAACAAGGTGGAAGTTAAGAAATAAAACATGTTGTCCATGCCTTTATAGCCTGGTCGGAAAACCGAGGCGAACGTTTGGGAGAATTCGAAGCCAGATGAATGAAAACCCGAAAGGCAGTCGAGAGTTTTCGCTTGCTCAAGAATTTTCACAAATTTTGCCGAGGTTTTTATCAGGCTCTAAAGGCACGGAGGACATGTTTTATTTATTCTATACAATTATCATTATCCGTCTTTATATCAAAGAGAAAGACTATGCGAAACGCCTATGTTAGTATGTATATACTAAAATTTCTTTCATGAAACTGTAAACTCTCACAACTTGGAGACAGAACCAACCGTATTGCAGACGTCATTTTCGTGTTTCATAGCATTATATAGATACACTTGTAGACCAATCAAAACGCATGTATTATCCAGATTATTTTATAAGAAGAGGAAGGGGGAGAAGGCAAATAAAAATTTTTTTGAAGCACTTGACTTTCTTTTAAACCTATAGTTCATCTTGAAAAGAAAGTCGAATCGAAGAAAACTGTGGTTTAGTCATGAATATACTTAATTTGAGCAGTTTTTGAAAAAAAAATAATTTTTTTAAATTTTTTACGTCTACACTCTAGAGCATAAAATGTTTAAAACATGTAAACATTGGCAGTCAATAGGTAAATTTCCTGAAAATCTGTGCCTATATTTAAGCCATTTGGAATTATTGGTGTTTTGGTTCCGTATTATGGACAAATTAGTTGTGCTACTGACGTTTCTAAAAACTTTGTTCAAGCTTATGTTTGATTAACTCTTTTAGTAACATAAATACTCATATAGGTTTGCTTGATTGTTTATCGCATCGCTTCAAGTTTCGCTTGTAAGATTCAATTGCAAAAAGCTCACAGTTTATACGACCATTGTTAGCTTGGAAGATCGAGCGCCTGCATTTGGCGTTTCAAAATGGCCGTGGAAGTGTCTCACAATCTTACGGTTCCAATGGGCAATATGCGATACAGAAATATCAAAACTAGCGCGCGCCTTTAGTCATAAAAACACGCGCAAATTTTCAAGTTCAAAAAATACGAAGTATTAGGAGAAAAATGAACCGAAGGTAAGGTTTTCTTGCACTTCTAGAAAATTCAAAAAATTAAAACAACAACAACAAAACACGTAATAAGTGTAAATATCTTTACAAAAAATAGAAGGCCGAGAATGTGCAGTGTCCTAAAAATTATTCCAAGGCCCAGTTCTTCATCAATGTTGTTGGGGATATCAATGGCCCCCGTCCCCTCCCGTCCTGGTTTTGCCGCCCCTGTTTTAGCCGCATGTTTACAGTTTTTCTTTCATCGCTCGTTTATCAGCCACATCCTTCTGTTCTGCGCCACTTTAGCCGCTTTGTTTCAACTCTTCCAACCAAACAAATTCAACCTTTCTCTGCCGTTCGCCTCCAGGTCTCCTTTGGTCTGCCTCTTCTTCTTCTCCCTTCAGGTTTCCACGTTAGCGCCACTCTCAAATTGCTGCTGTACAGTTTTAGTTTTAGATTTTTGTAACTTAGCTCCACGTTTATTGACCCCGGACCATGCAATTGTTTGATTTTTTTTCTCCCTTATCCTCCAGGAGCTTATATTAGGACTCTCGTTTATAAGTCTTTCAAGTTATAGTACGATCATCAAGTGTACGAAGTTTCGCAAGAGATAATTAATGTTTAATGATCAGTGCTAGTGTCATGTTCGGTGTTAGTCTTTGGAACAGAGCACGGGCAACAAGAATCTAGAGTTTAGAATTCAACAAATTTATCCACACCTTTGCTGGACTCAGTTGTCTTGTTTTAAAAACATCATTTTGCTATCTTATCTCTGATTTTGCCCAATCTGCTCTCAAATCTTGATCTATCTTATTATATCGACTGCCATGTTTTCAAAGTGGTTACGAGCCGCCAGCGAGGGCTGTACGGGCATTCGTACGGATGGAACTGTGATGGAGACTCGAATAAGGTACAGTGAATAGTAAAAACTCCATAACCAGCATATGTTTTAAAAACCTTAATGAAGAATGGACTCACTCGATAAAAAGGCATAGCTTTTTCCCTTAATCGCCGAGAGGAGCTGGGATCTCCACACACAAATGAAAAGTTAGGTCAGTTATTTTCGTTCTTGTTGTCCGACTTAGCAATTAATTATTCACAATGAGAAATAATTGATAACTGAAATTAATGCATATTGTGCGGAACCGAATTTAATGTATCGTTTTTCCTCTACTAGTGGCAAATTTTTGCCATTTTCATTTTATTTCTCATTTTCTCAGGACTTATAACAATGGCGTTCGAAGAAGAATCTTCTTCTCCACTTTTAAATCCTTCGTCGAGAAACGAGCGACAAGGTAAGAAACAAATTAAGTTTCTATTTTCAGTTATTTCAAAGTTGGTGAATCTTTTTAGAACTTAACTTTGACGAAATATATTCTGTGTATTCTTCTTTAATTCTGTTATTAAATGTATAACACTTTACAATAAATACATGAAGACAAAACTATTTTTTCGGCTTTTGTAACAAATTTTTCTTTTTAATTATTAATTTAAGTGTCCAGATCACGCTCACAAGACTCACAATACTTCGCCAAGTTTTTTTGTTGCAAGCAAAAATTTTGCAACATTTATATGCCGCAGGTGACCATGTTGTAACATGGGAAATTATTAAGATGTTAAACCTATTAGAACTTAGATATTTTTAACTTTTAATTATATGTGGTAAAAAAATAAACTGAAACTGAAATCACAAACTTAACAAGACTATGTAGACGGGCAAATTTTAACACAGACAAAAATATTTTGAACTGTGAAAGAAGTCTAATAAGTACATAGTCCAAATTGCTGGAAGCAATAATATATATATTACTTAGTATAGCCAATATTTATGATATAAAAGAAATTATTATTGGTGGTTTTTCAGGTAAATCTCATTTAACTGTTAAAGACTGGATTAGTTTTCTTGTGGCAGTAATAATAATTCTCTTGGGAGTAGCTGGAATTGTCCTTGTGTCAGTTATTCGCAAAGCATCTTACTATGAGGTGAGTAAGATATCAGGAGTGATTCTGAGTTTTCTGTAGTTTTTGACATGCAGGGCCGCAGCAAGCCTTGAAAACTGTGGGTGCACAACCAAGTATCAAAAGCAGGAGCCTTCTAGGGGGATCTGGGGGCATGCTCCCCGAAAAATTTTGAAAATTAGTTTATCTAAAAACGTATTTTCTGGGTTTTAAATTCCATTTGAAACAAGCTCAGAGTGTTTAAAACAAGTGAAATAACTCCCTTTTTTTCTCAGAGTTTCTGTGAAGCAATAGTAGTAACAAAGGTTGGAGTAAAAACTGGGGGCACAGGCCCCCCCGGCTCCTCCCCTTGCTACAGCCCTGCTATAAAAATATTGGTTTGAAAAGGAATATTTGGTCATAAACCGCGATACTGTAGCTAGGAGTTTCAAGTATTAATCACGCGAAAGTAAATGTGATATTTTTTTTTAATATTTTTTTTTACCAGGAAAGTTATGCATTTGAAAGTTAAAGTATTAAAAGAATAAATATTGCCTAAGTATTTTAAAACCATCCTAAGTTCTCAATCTGTGGTATGAAAAAAAAACAAACTTTAACATATTAACAATAAAGCACGTGATTAAAAGCAGACCTATAAAAATAATATCAATATATATTTACGGCAAACCTTAAAGAAAAATATAGTAAGTAAAAAACCTTAAATTCCAAAAAACCTAACAAAAACACTATTTATTGTCCTCTTCTTCTAACTAGTACGTATTTTATCTTTCAGTTTGTGTATAAGTACACAGTCATAGTTATTTTTTCACCCAGACTGCGATCTCTCTTATTCTTAACCATCGAGCGTTTCCGTTCGCGTTAAAGCGTAACTTAGTAATAGTTAATTGGATACATTTTATTAACTTTCCTAAAGCAAAGCGGGCAGTCAGGCTCGCTACATTTGTAAACGTTTTCCATTTCATGAAAGTACGACACTCTTGTTCTTGCCTTGCAAAACTTACATAGAGAGTCGCTCCTCCAATGAAATCGTCAGGAGCAGCAGGTCCGCCCGTTTCGATGATTAATTGAGATATACTTTCTGGTTTGACAAACGCAATAGTCACATTGTCATTTACCTGGACATTGTTTCCCCAGAATTCTGCTTTTCCATCCTTAGCGTAAGTTTCCATAATATTTACCTTGCCGTACTGCGCTATACTTGTAAAAACTGACGCTTTTGGGTTATGTGCGTCCTTATGAAGCCGGGAAGCTGTAGTTAGATCTTCAAGTTTACGAACTTGTCCTTTAAGGCTTGAATAGGAACCAACATGTCGAAACAAAGGTTTTTTTAAACGAGCAAACTTCGGATTCCCGTACAAATTAAAATCATTAAAATGTCGGAACAAAATATCGACAGGCCAAATCCAATAGTACATTTTAACAAACATTGACAAGCGTTTCAGATCGGACGCTCGGTAAAGTATTCCAATGAAACCACGAGCACCAAATTCAAGAACGCTCCATTTTGTGTTCTTATTAGATTGCATGAACGCTTTCATAACCTTTAAATAACCTACATCTACAGAGATATCATCTTCAAGCTGAAGATAGAAGTTCCCAAGACTGCAGCAATATTGAAACAAAAGCGCATAATCAAGACACTGTTTTGAACGCCAAAGAATTCTATCAGGTTTGTCGTTCCACAATGGAGGTAAATTTTTCAGTGAGGGATACACGCTAGCTGGGAACTCAATAACATTTATCAATCCTGACTCCAACTCATCTCTGAAGTTTTTAACTACATTAATGACAACAACTTCGCGATGTTCCTTCTCAAAATCTGTTGTAAAAACGATAATCAGTACTTCATTTTTTTCTTCCTCACTCAATCCATTAACAAGTTGTTTCACTGTGTCACCTAGATACTGTGTGTATGGGCGATAAGCACTTGGGATTCCAATAACTAAGAAAGCTGCGGAGAAATGATCAAACATCGTCATTATTTTGCAGCCAAACTCTTTATTGTCTATTTGTTTATTTATTATATGTATCATGAGAATTTCATAGAGTAAAGCTAGTTTCTATTTCTAGAAATCTATACGGTTTATTTTCACTCGTAAAAAATATTTATTATATACATACCGAGATTTACGCGCCAAAAAGCATCGAGATAAAAATAGTATCTTCACGCTAGAGAAGCCAGCTGATTGGTCATACATTTTTTCACTAGTGAAAAACGGCGTATCAATGCTCTGATTGGCTATATCATTATTTTCACTAGTGAACAAAACCGTATCACTTGCTCGCCGCACCTCTTGACTTACTAAAGAGCTACGGTGCATTTTTTTTTTCCTTTAGAAAGATGGCTTTAAATCAGAGTAGCCATTTTCAGAAGTAGATTCATCTGTAAAAAAAACTCAGACGGACAGGAAAAATGATAACACGATGAAAGAGACAAAACACGATGTTACCCTGTTCACTAATTTTTTGTTTTGAAAGGCGAAACAAATGGATGAATTGACACCTCAAGATCTGAACAAGTTTCTCAGTAATTTCCTTATAACGGTTTGCAATACTATTTTGATTAGATTAGTTTCAACTTTTTTTCAATATGATATTCACTGATTGCCAATCAAGTATACAAAAATTCATTAAGACCTTATTTAGGAATTCCAGAGACAGCAAAAGTTTAGCAAGAAACATCAAAAGCTGAGATGGTTTTCGATCAGTTCAGGATTTCCTTGTTATTGCTAAGTTCATGACCCAACAGTAACCATGGAATACACCATAGAATAAACACTTAAGGGACTCACTTTTCTGCAATGGAAATTTTCGCGATACAAAAGCATTGCAGCATGACAATTCTGTTACAGTATCAATTCGAACAGGTTTATTTAGTGTCTTGAAATTGCATGACCTTGGTTTACTAATGTAGAAGAGGAATGGTGGCGGGTCTATGTTGATGCCAGGACTTACAATGGAAAAACGTCAGTCTTCCTAGGCATTAAAAAACATAAACAATCAATCAGTCTTTGCTCAATGGTAATAAATGGCCTGCGCAGATATTTTGTGGAAGAGATAGCAAAATAAATCTTATAATAAATATTCGAATAGGTGGAAACTTGGATTTTTAAATGAGTTTGCACCAAACATGCATGATAATAAAAAGTAATCTTTATAGTTTCGGATTCAATGTTTGCAGATGCTATTTTTGGAGTAAAGTTGGACCCTAAAAGTTAATCAGATTTTAACTTATATATAATTATAAAACTATTCCAACTACTGGTTTCACATAAGAAGTTGGACGCACAATTGAACGAGAGTACCCAAGATCATATATCCCTGCCGTACCAACTGATCCTTTTATCCATGCATGTGCTAACCACATATTTACATGAGTCAGAGAAAACTTGGTGAAATTAAGAGTGGCTTCATCTTTACACCTTGAACCAATAAGCAGGAAAGAGTAATAGAAAAACAAGCGGCTATTGACCACCTGTTGTTAAACATCAATATGCTTGGTATGAGGAATGGAAAGTATTCTCTATACTGTGAAGATACACTGTGATCGTTTTATTAGATGCTAATCGGTACTGTTGGCAGAAGTATGACCTTCAGTGCTAGAACTTTAGTCCCCGCTAATTGAGATTTTTTGGTATTCTCTTCTATTTTATTCCTTTATGCGGATCGACGCTTGGAAGAGTAATCCATTGCTTCTCTGTAAGTCAATGTGGTGAGTATTTCCTGTGCGTAGTGACACCAAGGTGCTATATTTTAGCGCCATTTTGTCAATAGTGTGACATTATAATGCATTCACAATCAATGTGTTTTTCTGGTATTTCATGTTTGCTGCCATTTTGGAAAAACACTACTTTGATTTATCTTGTTTTTGGTTTTGTATTTACCAAACTGAACTATGAAACGCGGAGCTGCCAGAAAAGCAGGATAAACCTGGAAAAAATTTGGAAAGAGAATAGTTTTAAAACAGGGTGGGAAGAAGACAAAAAAGATGCGGGAAAAGCTGCCCTCATATCTGTACATCTAGAGAATGTCTTTCACAGCAACATGTCGACTAAAAAAATAGGAGCTACTGGATATGAGGGACTTTGTTCCTTTCGATTATGAAGAATTGATTATTGAGAATGTCAAGGAGCTTGCAAACGCTTTTACAAGGCTCCAGGTTCCTGTGACTTGTTGGCTTCTGATTGTGGACCATCATGCAGCAACCTTGAGCATATATAAGAAGGTGTACCTCGTTCGATTTTTGCAGCCAATACAAACAAAGGAGAACGCTAATGGGTATCTGTCATCAGATCCCGGGTCACCATCTAAGAAAAAAGCAGCACTTGCAAAACAATATGCATCTATCAGCCCTGCCCATACAAATAAACAGCAAGGGCCATCAACTATTTTCCTGCATTCAGTTTCATGGTTACTAAATTTGGGGAAACTCGTCAAACCAGCCCTGAGGCATACGGTTGTCCTTGAATATTTTGATATTTCAAGTTCCCAGTGGCAAAGCTGGGATTCTGCAGTCACTGAACTGGAACAGGAACCTTTCGTTGATGGGGTATTTTGACATGCTTTTCACACTTGGAAGACCATTCTTCTGCTATTCGAGAACTAATACTAAAAAAATAATATAAAGAACATGCCGAGCAGACCATAAGAGAAACGCCATATCTTAGTACCGACGAGCACACCAGGAAACAAGTACAAATGCACTCAGAAGGATTACATTATTAAGATGTGCCTTATTACTTGGCCTGCTGACGAGGCCAATAAGACCAAAACAGCTGTCCAGGCACACTCTTTTAACGGGTTTTAGTACGAGCTAAGTCCCTTTGCCCTGCGAGGCCACAGTGCCCTAATTAGTGGCTGTGTCATTACAGGAGCACATGTGCGACATAGTGCTATTTATCATCACTGTTAAAATTAGTCTCTTATAATCCAGATACAATTCCTGTGAATGTTCGGATATAATACAGTACGTTGTTCCAGTAATAAAGATAATACTGATAATAGATCTATGAGACACAGATCACATCAATCATTTGATATCACTTGCATGTGTTAGACAGGATTCCTGCAGCTCAGGAGCCAACTAATTTAAGACTTACTTATGACTTTTTAATGCCGAAACTAAAAACACTGAAGACCAATTTTCTATACAAAAAATCAAAAAAATACTCTTAAGAAGATAACAATGCTAATACACACTGTCCATGGTGAACAAGAAAACACACACAAATCTGTTATAACTGAATAACAACAAGAGTTCTGATCAACAGCGGTAGATTCAGAGTGATGTTGTGTAGTCGATGCAATAGACCTTTGTCACTCTTGTTTGAGTCAATTAAAAATTAACATTAGTGCAATTTAAACAGTGGAAACATAAAGTGCAGGTCAAAATGACCTATATCAGTAAATTTGGGCTCCAAATATTCAAGACTGTTACACTAATGAGTTTTCAAAAACAAAAAGTGAAAATGTGTAGGCTTGTCACCCCACCATAACATTGATATGTATTTTCGAGAAAAGCCCCTTTTGAACTTACACTTAAACAAAACAATTCTTGCAAAACGAGAAGATCTTAGAGAAATCATTAGACACTTACAAGACAATTAGAAAGCACAATTAATTAATTATATGTGTACCAATCACACGCACTCGTGCTCAACCGGCTAATTATTAAAAATAGTAAGACAATTCCAGTTACCGCAGCCATAGTATCCAACATTTAAAACTGTAAAATCACCACAGCTCTAAACACAATACAATCTCAAAACAAACCAAATTGTGGACTTATACTCCACAAAGCAACCCCATAAATCAACAAAAACCGAAGAAAAGAAACACAGAATTAGATGTTTTGAGCTAGAACTTACTGCGGATCGAAATTTCTACAACCTGATTGGCCAGTACCAATCTTTAACTAATCATAAGCCAGCATGCATGTACTTAATCCAGACTTGCCAAATCTCCAGCGTGGCAGTGAGATACAATTCCTACTGTCGCTCACTTACATTCAAGCGTATCGAACCCAAAACCATAGTATTAACAGCAACTGACGAGTCTTCTCGATAAGACAAAATCCGGATCTTGCCAAACAGAAATCGAAAATTTAAATTACAACGATGGCAACAAAAAGTCCTGAACTCTTTGATGATTCAGACCGAGAAACAATGGCCAGCGACGAGGTGCCACCGTACCAAAAGCCAAAAACAGCCGATAGTGCAGAGCCCAAGTTCGTAACAAAAGAAAATATGCAGAAAAACCGCACAACAACAAACGACAACCCTCACTGTCAGAGAAAGTCAAGCGCAACAATGAGGCAATTCACAAACTCAAACTACACACACAGAAGAAAACCTGACCATCAAGCCTTCACTACGCTGCAAGGTCAACAGTCAATGCAGATAAAGAATTCAAACAAGAAGTGTCTCAGATTAAAAGACGTGTGGAACAAGAATATCTTAGAGCACTTATTAAATTTCACTATCGAGACATTGAAAGATTTAGTAGAGAACAAAAACGTAATGTAATAGATGTTACGCATTCGGCACCTAAAGCAAATGTTACAGAAATCAATGTCTAAGTTTGAATCATTAGAACAAGAACTTCGAGAATTGAAGCAATTGTTAAATAGAAATAGTGCTTTAAAAGTAAAACAAGAGGAAAAGTATCAAAGTCTGAATATTAAATCAACAAATGCAAACAAACTCATACATAAGAACCCAAATCTGAAAACCCGAAACATAATCAGTTTCAAAAAGAAAATTAAACCTTATATTTCAAAAACTAAAGCGCGAAAAATAAGAAGAACTAAGCAAAAAATCGAAAGAGAGAAAAAAATAAGGCAAAATAATGAACAATACATACAAAATATGTCTAATGAAAGACTTTCGAATGAAGAAATCAGCCTCCTTGCAAAAGGACTTAAATTTGTTCCCACCCAAACACTAAACGAGCAAACACTTAGAAAGCAAATTATGCAAGATTTTAATAATTTTGCAAGAAGAATGCGCATCCGTTACATATTCGCAAACAATAAAAACAAACAACACCCGTTTCACGTTAAATCAAACTGGGAACCACCTACCACACAATCCGTTGCCTTAGAAAGCTTTTTAGACGAAGCTAAATTAGAACTTTCAGAAGCCCCATTCGAAAAAATAAAAGATAACTTAACTAAAGGCGAACGTACAGCCTTAAAGAAGCTCAAAACAAATAAAAAAATCAATCTTAAAAAAGCCGATAAAGGGACAACCACAGTAGTAATGAACAAAGAAGATAAAATAAAAGAAGGTCAAATCCAACTAGATAACACAGACCACTACAAACCCATTGACCAACCGATGGTCTCAGAGACGGCTTCAAAAGTAGAGAAAGTAATCAAAGAAATGTATATAAACAATTTTATAGACGGAAAAACAAAAGAATGGCTTCTACAAACACAAAACCCACCGCGCATACCAGAGTTTTACACTCTGACAAAGATACACAAACCCAAACCAGTAGGCCGCCCGATCATATCCGGTTGTGGCGGCCCCACTGA
>JAOBAY020052123.1:0-13285 GCA_025331085.2 Zoanthus sociatus
CCCCCACCCTCCCATTTCCCCGCGATCAAATTGTAGAAATGTAATTTTGGTCAAATGCTGAAGGGTCGTCACGGCCACGAGGTAACAAATGGAAACACACAACTGTGGGTGCCGGCGGTTTGTATACTGTAGCATCCCTGATCGACACTGCCGCAGTGCTACCGAGGGCTCGCTAAAGGCAGTTGGTTGTTATATGGAAACCAGGCTTATGCTACTGAGCAAACTGATAAGAACGTGCAGTAGTTCGCTTGCGAGGCGGCCGTACAATTTTTTTGGGAAACTTCTTCTGGTTTTATCTCTCTCCCAAAAAACAATTTAGAATTAGAAAAGCCGGCTCGCTGCAGGTTATGCAGTAGTTGGGTCATTATGAAGCACCATGGTGACTTTATACTAAAGCAGTGACATTTTGCGGTGTGTATTGGGAAAGGACTAGGAGTCCTGAGCACTTATAGTAACAGTTTATGCACCCGACTCAAATCAATCTAGTCCACCTCTGGTATATTACAAGCTCACACAATACCAAAGGCCAAAACACTAGTTGCATCAAATAATATATTGTTCGTTATACACACTTAATATGCAACCTTTGTTCACTGTATAATGTCCACAAGCGCAATGGGTCTGTCGACATGGCCACAACTGTCGTGTAATTTGTTCACACCCATCGGCATAAAAATAGCTGAGTCTTTAATAAATTCAAATTATTGAATATAAAATTATTATCCAAAAAGACTTTTTTTTAGCTTTTACTCCGGTGAAATTTCTCATTCATCAGGGTATGCACGCAAGTGATTTGGCAGGCTTTTTGACCCATACGGCACCAACAATTTTTTTAAAATGGAACTCAAAGTATCTGCCAGATTTACTGAATTGGTTTACTTTGTGGTGGAGAACACAAGAATTGAAAATACGCAGATTTCCGGTGTTCGTTGACGAGATGGCGATGTTTACTAAGGCAACTTTTATATAGTAGAAGAGTCTTCCTACTTCGCCGACGCGTAAAAACATTTCAAATACCGGTTGAGTTCTTCTAATCCTTCGTTGAATCGTTATCAGTGTTTTACTTCTTCATGAATTATTATTAGTATTTACTTTTTATTGAATTATTAGCAGCGTTTTACTTCTTCATTGAATTATTATCAGTTATTACTTTTTGAAAAACTGCTGAGTATTTCTAAAGATGTTAATTTTTCTTTTACAGTTCGAGTTTCAGAATTTGACAATTTCATTAAATACTTCGTTATTTGTGTAGAAAAATTGCCTTTTTGCATTAATTTTTAGAGTCCTATTTTTTATATCTTTCTTCATGCACTGCTTTTTGTGATTTCTATTTTATTCTATTAGAACTAAGTCATTTTATTGATGTACTTATTTATTTTAAAGAATCTTTTTAGTTCAAACTCTTGCTTCAAGTTTGTGGAGTGCAGTGAATTCAGATTGCATATTAAAAGGGTTAGGGACTATAGGTTTGTGTTTTGTTTTCAAGCGAACCACTCACCGGCAGCTTCTAACCCTTAACTATAGAATCATTTCCTCACAATTCATGTAGAAGCTACTTTAAAGAACACAGCGTGAATAAAGGTAACTGTGAGAGTGAAAATGTTTTGCAGCTACCCGGCATTCAGTGGTCCGCTTTCAAAATGGAGAGGATCATATTGTTCCAACCGAGTCAACTGATGGCACTACTGAGGTTATTTTTGCAACTTATCGCAGTCATAAAACTGTTAGTCATCAGGATATGAACAATTTTAGAAACTCAGAACTGTTGCACAAGACAGCTGTTCATCCTAGATTAGCCTCACGCCACAACAGTGGCCATATAGAAACGTATCGAAACAGAAATATCGATCATTCAAGTTCGTTTCAAAGAGCAACGACTAACCAAGGACGTAGTTTTATAAAACCTACCCACAACCCCAACGTGATTAACATTAACATTGTAAATAACCAAGACTTTGGCAATCGGCCAAACGGCAGAGGACAACAATCTCCTCACAAAGCTGCTATGCTCTATCCTACAAAACAAACCGTTACAACTGAACAAATTTCCACAAATTCACCGAGGCCGACTGGTACACATATGAAATACAAACCATTAGACCATAGACTTTTACGAAACCAAAAAAATATTGGCCTAAAAACCTCATTTCTTGTTAAGACTGTTCCAAAACATTGGGATACAACCAATGGCTTCAGCAGTCGATCACCAACAATGCGTGGGAGAACAACGTTGTCACCAATCAGTCCTCCGACAAATGGTCATCTTTTAAATAATCATCGATTTACAACACAGCGAACGTCGTCAACGTTTGGGCAAACAACTCGCAGTCGTATGACAAACGTTTTACCCAAGTTTTTCAATTTGAAATCTCGACCGACAAACTCAAAAGTCCAAACCACTCATTTAACGATGTTCAGCCAAGTAGCAGTAGCACAAACCACGCCAAGTAAAAAAACGCATCGTTCGACTTATTATCGTTCGTCAACACAACGACCGGTAACACTTCCTCCAACATCGCAACGTCCAGCAGCACATGACCCTACAACACGTGGAGTACCAGCACAACGTTCGACGTCGCGTCATCCAACCAATCATCAACAAGCAACGCATCATCGAAATGGTCATCCAACAACACATCGTCCAACAACACATCGTCCGACAGCACTTCGTCCGACAACACACCGTCCAACAACACATCGTCCAACAACACATCGTCCGACAGCACTTCGTCCGACAACACACCGTCCAATAACACATCGTCCGACAACACACCGTCCAACAACACATCGTCCGACAACACATCGTCCAACAACACATCGTCCGACAACACATCGTCCAACAACACATCGTCCAACAACACATCGTCCAACAACACACCGTCCAACAACACATCGTCCAACAACACATCGTCCGACAACACATCGTCCAACAACACATCGTCCAACAACATATCGTCCGACAACACATCGTCCAACAACACATCGTCCGACAACACGTCGTCCAACAACACATCGTCCGACAACACATCGTCCGACAACACATCGTCCAACAACACATCGTCCAACAACACATCGTCCAACAACACATCGCCCGACAATACATCGTCCTAGAGTTCCTTCTTTTAAACCAACATACTACAAACCAAAAAGTTCGGCAACACTGTTCAGCCAAATAGCCATTGCAAACACCCTGCCTCCTTCTCTGCCTTCTGCTGCTCCACATGCGCCCCCGCCTACACCTCCACCGCTGCTACCACCAGCACCCTTGCCTCCACCTGTATCTCCAGCTGCGCCTCCATATCAGCCTGCACCTCCGTATCCTCCACGTCTGCCGCCGCCGACGCCGTCTCCGCCTGCACCCCTGTCTTTACGTGTGCGTACATCTCGGCCTCCGTCTCTGCGCCCTCAAACAACAAATGAACAACCAACAACACCCGAAGACCTAAATATCAACCTCCACATTAAAGTTCCTGACGACAAAGAAGATAATGGACCTGTCATTGCTGTACCCGCGAGAAGGTTTCATAATCCCCGCCCGATGCCTGTCATGCTTGTACAAACACAACCTCATCCGCCGTATCCGTTCATGTTTCCGATTAGGGGATAAGTCATATACAACTTTTACAAAACGAAAATGTTGTGTCATTGTAAATATAGTTCTTATATTCAAAATGATAATAATGATAATAATAATAATAATAATAATAATAATAATAGTCTTATTTGTTCTTCATGATACTTATAATGTACGTTACGTGACAGACAAGAACTATTACATATTAAAATATATTATATTAACTTAAAAAAAGTGCGAGCAGGGAAGCTATGTAACCTTTTAGTTATCGAGTTAACTTTCCTGTGCATTTTAATTAAGTCAGTTTTGAGCAGAGAAAAAGCAAAGAAGAAATAGAATAGTAAATTTACGACCCCCCATCCTCCTCCCAAAAAAAATTACTTGTGTTAGACAGTTGAAAAAATTATTGGAGAAAAAAAAAGAAAAATATATATATAGCATTTGCTTTGTTAAACACTTGCAAAACATTTTCCGAATATCAGCCAACACTGATAGCTGACCAGTGAAGAAACTGTGCTATTGGCTGGAAATAATCATAGTAAACTAGTTTATGAAAAACTTCATAGTGAAAACAGAAAAATGGTATTGGCCAACGCAATGTTTAAAGTAATCAAAATAGTTTTTAGTACTTTCGAATAATTTTTTTTATTTCTTCATATAGAAATATAGTGCTTTTTTTCCTTTTGAACTTTAATTTTCTTTAGTAAAAGCAGAATACTTGTGGGATGTAATTTAAATGAGTTAATGATTTGAATTAGCCAATGGAATGGCATTACAACCATATTGCTAACGGATATTAATTCATTTAAAGATAGCTTGTATGTTCAAACGATAGTTGAAACATTTACCAGCACGCATGTGCTATCTATTCTTGATGATTATCATTTTAGTCACATCCCACAAGCATAACGCCTTCACTACTACTCAATAGGGACTTATGTCGGCAGTTGTGAAAACTATTCATTTCTCGTTACGTTTTTCTGTTTTATATTTTCCCTTTAGATTTTGAACAAGATTCCCGAACAGAAAAAGCGAATATGTTCAGCCTCGAAGGCAAACAAAGATTACCAAATTTTGTTTTTTGAGTTCACGTTCTCCACAGAACCCCAAAAGTAAGCTTTCCGCGGCGTATTAGTGAAGACAGCGGTGAGCTGGTAGTCAACTCACTACATTCCAGCATGCAAATCTTCTATTCAATAATTAAGGCTATTGTTCTTCTGTGGAAACCTGTATGTTTTTGTTAGTTATACAGCTGTCTGTGGCTGCTAACATTCGTGCAGGCTCACTATTACTTGTTGAAGAATTATAAAGTATTCTGCTCGCTTCTATCGTGGGCTTAGTGCTTATTTCAATAGCTTCTGATTAGCTACCAGACACACATGCTGTCTATACTTCTATTTCTTTTATCGTCCTCTGTTTATTAAAGAGGCAATCCGCATGAACGGAAGCGAAACTATACTGTACACGGCCATAGCTAGCAGGGAACAAGGGGGAGCAGCTGCCCCCCCCCCTTCCCTTCCAAATTTTTTCAGTAGTATTTTGAGATAACTTGGAAAAATCAATAAGTGGAAACAAAAATCCGAGAGATAGAACTTGGTGAAAACTAAATGATGCTACAATATTTTTTTTATCATATTTAGCACCTCTGCTACAGTATTTTTTTCTAGATTGTTGTGCTCTCTTAAGATTTAAAAAAAAAATTTCCTCCCCCCCACTGAAAAAATCTTAGCTACGGCCATGCTGTAGCAAGAGAAGATGAAGGTTTATTAAGGGAGTGAATCCATGTCTAAAAACAACTTAAAAGAGGGATAACTCTAGGAATAAGACCTATATGAGGGATTCACTCTCTCTCCATTCATTCTACCTTTACCGTGGTATATTATTCTTTAAACTGCTAACAACTTTTGACACAATGTTAATAATTGTTTTTTGTAAGCTTTCTTTAAAAGTAGATGCCAAAAGAAAGATAGTTTTACCTTTTTGAGTTAAAATAGCCAGTCTGGCAATCAGAAAGGCAACATGCTTTGTCAAGTTTTGGCGTGCGTCTGCAATAATCTCAACCAGCAGTATTTTTAGGTTTGATTAGTGCATGTCGAAGATTTTAAGTTTTCAGTCTTTTTTAGAACACTATTTTAACATTCTTCGAGGGAATGTTTCTCTATACTTGACTCATGCGCACGCAAAATTTAACGTATTATCTGAGACGATAGAGTACTCCACGCTTAACTCACAATTCCACACATATGAAAAGACCTATAGGATCAGAAACATCTCGTGTGTTAATATTTTTGAGGATTCTCACAAAGGTTGAGATTTAGCGCAAAGTATGATTTTGTTGATAAGTAAAACGTCTTTGAAAAAATACAATAATTTGTTTATTTGGAAGCGCCATTTGTATTTTTATTAA
Source organism: Zoanthus sociatus (assembly GCA_025331085.2). Lineage (NCBI taxonomy): Eukaryota > Metazoa > Cnidaria > Anthozoa > Zoantharia > Zoanthidae > Zoanthus > Zoanthus sociatus. The sequence goes on from JAOBAY020052123.1 coordinate 5,982, forward strand.
TAGTTAGCCTCCATGTGGTTCCAGACCAGCGCTAAGTCTTAATTTGGAGGCAAGTACTTTGTAACTCATGAAAACATTAGATTATATAATTGTCTTTAAATGTATAGTTACAAAAGATTCCGGAAACGATCAGGAACTAAATTAAGCTAATTGGAAATTGAACAGAAAAATTTTTGACAAAATAACTTTTTAAATCCTATTCCATACCAATGCGAACAATGCAGTTTATTCCGGGATAAAATTTGAAACAGGGGTTAGCAGATTAATGACCGGGTCCAGAAGGTTGAATTTGGTCTGGTAATGACTGGTATATCGTAGGCTTATTTTAGTACATTATGAAGTGGTAGCATAAAAACCAATTTTTGGTCAGTGTAAAGAGAATTCAAAGCAAGACTGTGACAATCTAGAATCATCGAAAATGTACAAAACTGTTGCAGCTAATGATTTTAGATTATTAGTAGGCGTTTTTACCGAAATGAATAAAAAGATTAATATTTCTTTGTTTATATTCCACTTACGGTGGAAACACATCACCGGGACTTGAGATTTTTGATCATTTTTTCACTTATTTTCTTCATTGTCGAGTCAGTTCTAAACCGTCTAATGCAACTGTTTTTTCGGAAAATAATCTTTATCCGTTTTTTTACTTGCAAGTTAAGATTTGTGAAAGTTAGAGTTACGGATTTCACTTTTTGATGGAACAGGTAATACTTTGTTTAGAGTGACAGAACCACGTCCCACATGCTTGACTAAGTTTTAGAAATGACATATCGAGCAAGCTGTGAAACTACAAGAGAATAACCAACATTGTAAATATTTTACATGACAAGAAAATGTCACTCTTACCGGCTTAAAACAAAATGAGAAGTTATCTTTCCTTTATATATTTGGTTGTTTTATATTTAGTATGTAATGGGAATGTAATTAACAGAAGAAAAACGAACCTGAAACCTGTCGTCACATCACGGAGTACAGGATCATGGCGAAATCCTTTACGACTTGTATCGCAGAAAAAACTTTACCCAAACAGAACAACAAGTGAGTCGAATCGCGGTAATTTATTAGTTTTAAAGTAGATAAAGGAAAAAACAATGATGAATAGTGTTGAAATCGGAAGTTTGGGAAGAAAACTTTACTAGTAAATGACTAAAATAGATTTCAAACGTTCTTTTTAAAAAACCACAACAGTTTCCATTGTTTTGTACTGTACTAAATAGCAGCATTAGCATGTTTTATTCTTTTAAATGATAAGACAAAAGCAGTAAATGTCACAAGATTCCAACCCGCTCAAACTTTACCAAATCAAGAGATGTTTCTAAAAATTGATCGACAATTACATGTTGCTTAATTGCTTGTTTAATCATCTATACATAACTGTAAGCTATAGGACACACCCACATTCCTTCAAAATAAATGACAGCCAAAATATTAACTATTATTATATGAAGTCTTTATGTTTTTCGGAGAAGAAGTAATATATTGCGTGAAGTATATAGTTATTCTGAGTCAAAGACGCTGAGAGGTCTCGTAATTGTTTATCTTGTCGGTGAACCGATATGTTGTTTGTGTCAAATTACAACTTCTGAGCATGAATAAATAGTTGGCTTTCATTCTAGCGGTTTATTCTCTGTTCGCTACACTGTACCGACGAGTCCCAAAAAGTACGGAACAGGTGTCTGGTTGCAGTTGGTGGCTTGTACCGAGCTCCTGCTAGTACTAGTAGACTAGTAATGTCATCGATAATAGATCCCAAGTAGAGTAGCAAATCAGAGAAAAGATTTAAGTGATTCTAATGATAACAAACCCCTAAAAGAGTAGCCAGTCAGAATTTAGGATGGGCAATATTCCATTAGTAAGTAAATAAGGTTGAATCAATATCGCGACCAACAGTATTTTCGTTCTCTGAGTTCTCGAAATTCTTCAATTTGTAAATCTAAATATCTTTCCGCAATGTTTAACATGCGACAATCCGTAGTTTTAGTTACTATGCAAAGTGAAACTTTTAAATGTAGCTCTTCCAAATTAAATACCACTGCTCTTAGCCAATCAGATTATCAGGGCCGTAGCAAGGGGAGGGGCCGGGGGGGGGAGCCTGTGCCCCCCAGTTTTTACTCTAAGCTTTGTCAATACTATTGCTTCACAGAAACTTTGAGAAAAAGGGGAGTTATTTCACTAGTTTTAAACACTCTGAGTTTGCCTCAAATGGAATTTAAAACCCAGGAAATACGTTTTAGATAAACTAATTTTCAAAATTTTTCCGGGAGCATGCCCCTGGACCCTCCTAGAAGGCTTTTGCTTTTGATAATTGGTTGTGCCCCCCAGTTTTTCAACGGCTTGCTACGGCCCTGATTATAGATCCTGATTTATTCATTCAGGGGGAGGCATGACCAGAACAAGTAAAAAGGCAGTAGTGGTTGATGTCAATGGTGAGAAAGTTTACGGCGGAGCAAACTCAGAACCAAATCCAGCAAACTGCAAAGGATGTGGTAGACAAAACATTAACTTGCACATTAATTTGCACAAAAAGAATCCTGAAGGAGGACAGCCACAAATCATCACTGTTCCAATTCCTGGTGGTGGAGGCCAACAAAGTTTTCCTCAGCGACCTTCATCACCTCAAATAGTGGTTGTGCCTGCTCCAGCTCCAGCTCCCGCGCCATTACCACAACCACCGCCAGTACTGGCACCAGCACCACAACCGCCGCCTGTATCACCACCAGTACCACAACCGCCGCCTGTATCACCACCAGTACCACAACCACTGCCTGTAGTATCACCAGTACCACAACCGCTTCCGGTACTACAACCAGTGCCACAACCGGCAGCTACAGTTCCTGTTCCTATTCCAGTACCTTATCCATCACCATTTCCTTCCTCGTTAACAGCATCTTCACCTGCATTGTCAAGCCCTTCACAAGTTCAAGCTGCTCTTCTAGCGGCGCGACTAGGGTTGCAACCTTCTGTTGCGGGGGCACCGCCTTTGTTAGGAGCTGGATCTTTACCTGTTGCTGGTTCTCCCTTGTTAGGCAGCAGTGCCGGAACTATGTCCTCTCCTGCTTTTAGCCCCTTAACGGGCTTCTTGGGAGGATCAAATCCTCCTACTGGTGGTCCAGAAATGGGCAGCTCTCCTGGATTGACAGTTCCCGGAATAAGCCCTCCTGGATTGACGGGTCCCGGGATTAATTCCCCTGGAATGACGAGTCCCGGTATGAGCTCCCCTGGAATGACAGGTCCCGGTATGAGCTCCCCTGGAATGACAGGTCCCGGGATGAGCACCCCTGCACTAGCAGGTCAGGCAGGTGGAACTCCAGGTCAAGCGGTTTCAGGTTGTTCTTGTGGCTCAAGCTGCCCTTGTTCAAACTGTCCCTGTCAATCATGCCCTTGTTCAAACTGTCCCTGTCAATCATGTCCTTGCTCAAGCTGTTCCTGTCAATCGTGTCCTTGCTCAAGCTGTTCCTGTCAATCGTGTCCTTGTGCGGGCACTTCTTGTGTTCGCTCTTGTAGTACTAGTCCTAATACTTGCTGTTGCTCTTGTCAATCAAAACAGCAAGATTGTGACGACGATTTGTTTGATTCTATAACTAAAACTTTATCTATTCCAGTTGAATTGTGCAAGAAAGCCTCACCTCAGCCAAATGGCATCACAGCTGGTCCAACCACGGTTACCTCTTCAGGTCCATCCAGTGTTCCTGCTCCAGCCCCAGCTCCAGCCCCAGCTCCAGTCCCTGCTCCCTCGTCGGTGTTTCCCTTTCCAGCCCCCAGCAGCCCCAAATTACCCAATCCTGCTGCTGCCTCACCTCCTTTAGTCTCCCCTTCTTCCCCAGGGCCCCCCATTGCACCTGGATCACCATTATCCAGTCCAGTTCTACCCAATCCTTCTGCCGCTTCACCTCCTATACAAAGCCCTGCATTAGCAGGTCCTCCTTCAGCGGGGCCCACAGAGTTTTCCTCTACATCTGAGCCATATCCATTACCACCCCCAATACTCCCAAAATTAATTCCTCAACAAAGCGAAAACGGAGATTCTGAAAGTTCAAACAACAATGGAAGTGAAAAACCATTACAGAATACAAATACGCATTTGGATAAAGCTAAACAAAGAGGTAAGTTGCTCTTCTTCTTATCATTTAAAAAGGCATATACGATATTCTAGTTGTTCGTTCTATTCTTATATCTTTGTATATCACAACAATCTATAGCTATTGCACAAACGAGAATACTGAATGGAAATTAAAAATCTCAATAACCAATTACGTAAATCAGTGCTTTAATATTAAACTCTGTTTGAAGATCTGGAGTACAGAGTTTTTTCTATACTAACTCAGGCCTTACAAACAATTGGTTTTTTATACTACGCCTCATATAACTGACTGCATTTTAGCTCCTCCCCACTCCCACCTTCCCACTCCCTTCTCTTACTTCCTCCTCCCCACTTCATCCTCTCCACTTCCTCCTAACCACTGCCCCCTCTCCACTCCCTCTTTCCCACTCCCTTCTCTCCACTCCTTCCTCCCCACACTCTCCTCTCCACTCCTCCACCACATTTCCCCCTCTCCTCCATTCTCAGTGATAGCTGCAAATTGTTATTAATTAGCTTGTACCCGAATTTTTTGTTCAGATGTTGAGGATACAGAAGAAGAACAAGGGAACCTGAAAACAAAAAAAGTAAAGGAACCACCTTTCAGAGTCTCGCCACCTAGCGTGGTAATTATCAGGGAGGAAAACTCTAAAAATAACAACCACAACAACGTAAAGAAAATAGACAAAAGTATCAAGAAATTAAGCAAACAGTTTGAAGATGCGTTTACTGAAGCTGTCGAGAATGAGGAAAGAAAAGATAACATGAAAGAAGATGATGATGAAGAAGAGAGTGATGAGGAGGGATTTTCGGAGGAAGACGGGACCTCCCAAAGGCCACACCATCGACATCGTCATTATCACGGAAAGGACAAAATACGTCACATCATTCCTGGCTCGCTAAGACATCACGAGAAAGAAAACCCTAATATATCATCAGGCACCAAGAACATTCAACACCATGGTAGTGGACAACGATACAAAGACGTGCTGTACTTACATCATAGAATAGGAAAGAAAATAGAAATCAACAGAAAACAACTAAAAAACAAGCAAAAAATTACTTTTAATAAACAGAATTACTTCCATAAGCAAGAAAATATTAAAAAGAGCCGTGCAATGTTGAAAAAGCAGACAAAAAATAAACGAAAGAACAAAAACCGAAAAATTAATCACCGCTTATCAAAATTGGATCAACATCACCTCTTATCCTACAACAAACACGATAGCTTTCTTTCAAAACGTAAAAGAAAGAATAGCAACAAAATATTCATCTCTTTGGTAGATGGCAACAAGGTACGTTTCCATGACAACAGGAAAGCGAGCTTTTCAGCATCGGGTGAGGAGTCTGGTGATGAGAGTGGTTCGGGAGAAATAAAATTCTACGATCAAACTTTTGACGGAAACATTAATCGTAGTTTTTTATTCGACAATATTCTATTTGATTCAACAAAAGAGTAAATGAAATCCAGTACTGATAGTTAGAGCAACTTTAAATACAAGAGCATTCAAGCCTTATGTTTAAATTCTGTCGCCATGAACAAGTTATCATAATATAACAATGGCTTAGATTAAAACGTTGTGGAAGGACCATAGCGTTTATGGACGCTATCTAACTGAATCTGAAAGCAAAGTATAAGAAGGTTTCAGTAAGTTTGGAAACGGTTAGATTTGCTAGTTGTTTTTAACAACTCCATCAAAATACGCATTATTCTTAAAACAAAATTACATTCTGCTAACTGTTAATAAAAAAATCTCAATCACTTAGTTGAGAGAAAAGTTATCGATTATAAAGTCAGTTTAGCACGAATTATTTTTTATTCTAAAATTATCTTGGCAGAGTAATTAACATATTTTTACCCATTTTCGTAAAAGTTCTCGATTAACACGCTAGGGCCTGTTCAGTAGAGCCAAGTTATCTTGAATGAGCAGAAATATCTTGGGGGTTAGGAATGAACCTTTCCCTGATGTCTCGGGTAATGGTACAACAACAACAACAACAACATTAACAACATTTATTTGCGCTCTTAAGAAATTATTTACATAAAAGAGTGTACGAAAGTTTAAAACATTGGAAGGAGCACAAGCCACTTGAAAATAGTATGAACTAATCGCGTCAAGTGACTTAAAATGAGTAAATGACTGAAGAAAGCACAAAATTGCTCTTGCAATTTTAAATATACAAGCAGTGATGTACAATGAGAAAAATTCTAGATTAGGGGTATCGAATGGTTCTTGCGAACAATTGCGAGCATGCGAGCAGTGTGTTTATTTTTGCGAGCACGAGCAGTTGTTGAATTTTTTCACCTAATGAGCACATTTTAATGAGAATCCGAGCAAGCGAGCACCCGTGTAATTTTTGCGAGCATGCAAATACCCCAAATAATTAGACACCGCATCCCAGGTGACATCAAACTATTCAAGGAGAACTTCAAAAACAAAGTAATTATCATTTACATATTTTGACCATGTTTAGCCTTCATGGCATTTCATTTTACCCGAAGCTGTGATTTCTACATACGTTGTACACGGGCTTCATCGTGGGAAACACGATAGAGTCAACCGACAAGCATGCACGCGTGCGGTTCACATTTACACGCTTATATATTTACTTTCTTGAATGACAGGTGGAATTTCTTTTCAGGCTTATTTTTTCTTCATCTCAGCTGCTAAAATCCTCCTCAGATTGTTCTCAATGTATCCCGCGCAATTATGAGAACATCATTAATTACAATTTTTAATAACTATCATACATTTGACATTCCTAAGCTGAAAGAAAGTTTTGTTAGGAACAAAACATTATTTGCATGGTTGACCCAGTAAATCGGTATGTAATTTTCTGACCAAAAACATTGTCAGCTGCTTGGCTTAATTTTGCTGGCTCTTCCCCTTTGTGTACTTGTTTTGGCGATCTTTATGATCTAACAAGTATTTTAGAAAAAACTGCAATTTTAAAAATGTCTATGGATATATGTCAGATATGTATGATGATGCCAAAAACTTATACGGTCAAGTAGAGGCTTGAAATGCTTTTTCGATACATACTTTTTTATAAGAAGAACTTCATAAGAACAATAAAGCTGAGATTGGCTGGAAATTAAGAGCAGTTTTAGAAGAAGATCAAGCTGAGGCAAAAAAAAAAAAAAGTGAAGCTATTTCTAGTTGAAGCTTTAGGCCAGACCAATTTAATTTTTAAAAGCACGGTTTATTTTTAAATTTTAAAAGTC
>JAOBAY020052146.1:0-13285 GCA_025331085.2 Zoanthus sociatus
AGCTCCAGATCTGGAGCTCAGATTTTTTCTGAGTTCTTTGTCTCCCCATGTATTTATATATCTTATTTATTAGAATGATCATCCTGTTAGTATTATTGTATACTTAGAATATCTAAAAATATACACTAAATAGAATGAACTTTACAACTTTTTCTTAGAAAAAGCAAAAAAAATTATGTTAAATCATATTGTGTCAACATTACAACACCCAGTTTTAAAACATTAACACACAATAAAATCATTGAATCATGTACATATAACATAACTGCATGCAGTTTTGTAGCTTTTCAAAAAAAGTTATATAACGGTTAACATCGTACTCTTTATATAGATTGAGTGCAGTTTTGCTGTTTTGGAAAAAAATTAGCAAAGCTGCATGGGTACACTTTATACTGTTCACACTTTTACCATTAAAATCCAAAACCCAAACTAGCTACCGGCCCTGGTCATGTTCAGCACGATACATCTGACCCAGCGCATCAAGGTTACTCATGATGTAATTTGAATCTAGCACGCAATTTACAGACAGTAGAATTGCATGACCTTCGTAACTGTTTACAAATTATCTAGCAGACGGACGGGCAACAACGGAAAATAATATCTTTAAACAAGTTCACCCTTGATTTAGAAAAACGATAAAAACTGTACATGTGAAACGAAAACTACGATCCAATAAAACATTGGTGATTATTCTTTTAAGACGTTCTGCGTTAATCTTTATCTGATGCGAAATGGATGATCACCATTACGCGTTTTGTTACCAGCAACTACACTTTCGTGCAGACTTTACTCAAAGTTGTTTTTTAGCAAAAAGTAGAACAAACAATCACGCAAAATGACCCTAAAATACTAAAATAATTATTGTAGCAGAAAAGTAAATCTATCTGAGGCTAATCTGGAAGCGCATTTTGTGTGCGTGCACCAAAGCATTTGAAATTGAAAAGAAACTGAAAACGTCACACGCAATTGATGAAGGTCACGAAATAATAATATGACAAGCTTTTACGAGGCTTTCACGCTAAACAATGATTCAACTATAAATTTCAGATAGATTTTGAAATATATTCTGAAAATAAAAACTAACAAAGTATCAATGTTGTTAAGGAATTTTTTTCACTTGTTTCCTGACAAAGCATAAATTATGTCACACAAAGAAAATTGCGAACTCGACAAAAATGTTCGCATTAGATGACTGCGTAGTTCTTAAGTTCATGACGAAAAAGGCAGCATTCAGCTAAAAGTACCTTAACACGCCTTATTCTTAAAATGGATATCTAGTATGACATCAAGTAATGTTTTTTAACTATTTCTGACATTATGTCAGCAAAGTGTCCTCTTAGATCTTCAAGAACGTTTTACTGGATACAATTCCTCGAAAAGTAATAGAAAAACTTCAAATTTAAGGTAACTGACACTAAATTAAAACCTCGTGTTTACTTTTTTTAAGACGTAAAATATTTGCGCAATCATTATCGTTTTTTGGGCAGTTTGGATATGTCCCATACATAAACTGGTTTTAAAGGAATTCACGATATTCCGTGTTTTTTTAAAAAAGTTTACGTTGAAATTAGGAAAACGTGCACAAATTTATGTTAACAAATATTGGGTAAATTCATGAAGTAGTAACTCTTACCTTCATAGAGTCGAAACATGCCGTTACCCTTCCGTTTTGTATTAAAACATGTGCCGGAGGATGAGCGAAACGACATTCATCGTCTTTCCTGGAACACTTTCCTCTTTGAAACTCTCGACAAACTTCAACTTGAAGCCATCTTGGGTCTTTGCCCATTATAGGCACTAACATTTTCATGAGACCTCTGCTCTAGTTTATGTCCCAGTCAAAATATTGATTTTTAACCACGAAATATCTTTTGTAGTCAGAGAGTTATAATAAACGTTTACTCTTTCCTAATTTTCAGGAACTTTGAGGGCAAGAGTGAGAATTATTTTTGTAATACATAATACTACGCATGCTTATGATACGAGAGGACCGTGGGCTCAGATGACAGCACAATGAGTCATCGTCAATATGGCCAAGGTCAATGACTGTTTTGAAAGAATTTTTCAGATTTAAAGTGGTAAAAAAATCATTTCCACGAAAAATATTCTATATAAGGAGACATAAATATTATATGAAAATGCAACAGCCTTTTATTTTTCTTTAAAAAAGAAGATGATGTTTTCGTTTTTGTAAATACTTCGTGAGTGGACATGAATGAAAACACTGAAAAAAAATACGTGATGGCTCGCGCACCTCGAAGGCCGCATGTTATTACGTCATCACAAGGTACCGCTCAACTATGGCAGCAACTTCCGTTTGACGCTCAGTTTGAATGGCGATAAAAACCACAATAAAATTGCCTTTATTTACTCTCGTTGGTGCGAGAGAAGGCAGTTAAAACAATCTATGTGGCGGTAAATAAACCCTTTCATTAAACAATAAGAACGAAAGTCTTATCTCTTTCGAGTTTAGTTCTCACTTAGTTTTGTAGTTTTTAAAACAGCTCAATATTTTTGGATCTGTCAAAAGCTGGCATCCGTACAAAAATGGTAAAAAATCAAACGGCTGTTGTTGATAAAACATTTTATAAAAGAACATTGTTCAAACAAAATTTTTTCGGGGAAAGGTCTGTCATGCAAAGCACGACAAATACGAAATGAGCGGTTCGTAATGAAACAGAGCCGAAGTTTATCGCCACTTAGAGTTTAGTTTGTTAAAACGGTGAAACAGACTTTTTGAAAAAGGCCATAGTGCTTCAAAAATTTTCAAATAATTTTCCTTTTTATAATTCTCAGTTGCGTATCTGAGTATAGAATAAAACCTTGTATCAAACGGTGAACCTCCTTTTTTATTTGCGATAGTTGATCTAGTGATTCGTCGTTAAAATTAAGTATGATTATATGAATTAGTGGCATTTTGCCGGTGATGGTCACGATCTCGTCAATCAGTTTACCTATCTCACACTGATAACTAAATTATCTCCCTCTGGGTGTTCTATACATTATTGTGAAATTATTGGTTATGTTACGCTGTAAAAAGTCACGAAGAACTACACTGGAAGTTTTCTTTGTGTCAACTTTTTAGAAATTGAAAAGTTTGAGAAGGTCTCGATTATCCCATGCTTCTTGTCTGAAAAGACCTTGCATGACTTTTTTCGCTTCTCCCGAATCCCTGCAGCTTTTGAGACAAGAGTAAGTGTTTATTAGCCGGAAAAAACGTTTGAAAATGATTTTAAACAAGAGACACTACAATAGTGAACGCAAAACAGTATTAAAGAGTACAGCCACTTAATAATAGAAGATATAAACATAGTATATTATACAAATGCATTTGTAACTATTTGAATGATTTCGTGTTGTATGTTGTCGTTATGTCAGGTAAGGAAAGAGTTGAAAAGAACTCTTAAAAAGAAACGATCATCGGATTTGAATTGATCTTCGTTTACTCTTGGAGTTTTTTTTTACTATGACTCGATCTGTATGGAAATAGTAGCAGCTCCCCTGACTATGGTTACCGTTCAGTCATGAAAAGAATATTTACTGCAGTTGGGGTGATCTCATGATATATTAGTTTTATTACTTTCTATCATAAAGACTTCACATGGTTTATAACATTTTAGATAATGTCTTAGTCATAGCGCTTCCCCCCCCAAAAAAAAACCCCAATAAATATCGAATAACTTCGAGCTAAATCAAGGTTTTACGTCATATTAGTAACTTGAAGAAAAAAGACGATAGAACTATATGTGTCCTTATTTTCTTCAAAGCTGACTTCTTTGACTAAAAGGAAATTATTTTTTATGCAAGAATTACAATGTGATTTTTGTCCAATAATATATAACGTTTCGTGAGTTTGTTTTAAATTGAAAATTCTAAATACATTTTCAATATTAATTTTACAAGCTCGGAAGGTGGAAATCACGATTGAACAATGGGCGAGAATCATGAATCACTTGATTTTATGTTCGTTAACATGGGAATCATGAATCACGAACGACAGAAAATGAATCATGAAACATGCATGAATAACTTTAAAAAAAAATGAATCACGAGCTATTGTGCTCAATACTCTCGGAATCATGAATCTCATAGCTCAACTGAATGATTCTGCTTCCACCCGCGATACAAACGTAGTTATAAATCAGTAAATTTAGTTCGGCAAATCAAGCTTCAATTAATTTTAATGCCAATAATGGTTATCAATAATTTGAAAGACTAACTGACCGACCTCACTCTAAATGTCTTGAGTGAGTAACTTTAAAAATTTTTGTGACAGAAAGTGTTGTATATTAAACAAAATAAAAAATTTCAAGATAAATACAAAGAAAATCGAGGCCATTAAAGTGGTAAAACAAAATCTTGAATATTAAACTACCTGAACTAAAAGTTTTTAAGCGGCTGACGTGATGGGTACATGTGTTCATTTACAATCTAATGGCAAAGATCACAAGCAATCTTTCTGTAAGATTTTAATTTGAAAGAAAAAAAATAGTTAAAGTGTGGGTGCACATATCTAACAATTATGATTTGAAATTGGAACTATATATAGTTCAATAGTTATACTAGAATGCTTACATTTTCAACGGCTTTCATTTTTTAAAAAGTATCACAAGTCCAAAGGCAACTGAGTCGCTTGGTACTTTTGACCAGTATATTTTGCTTTTCCGATTCTTTTTCTTCAGTTCAGTGAAATCTATAAAATGTATTTTATGCTCTTAGCCAAAAACGGATAGACTGTCAGAATCATCAGTAACAAAATTCAGTAGTATAATTATATATATATAATTCTGGGCAGGATTGCTCAAAGCTGGTTTACTTTAATCCTGGGTTAAGCAAAAATTGAAGGAACAATTTTTTCTGTAAGAAAAGGTTTAGTTAAAAAATACTATTAGACCAAGGGAAAAAATGTTAATTTCCAAATTACAGCTCAAGTCCTACTTGCTATAAGGTTGAAATAAAAGAAACTAGCATAGCTTTTAAAACGGGAATTTTACTCTTGGTTTATAGTGTTTATAGCGGTTTTTGAACAACTGGGACCTTATGTGGTACATAACAATTCCGTTAAGACTATCATAATTTTAGGTCTGGAATAGTTTAATATCTGATTAGAGTTTACTGTCCCTGAAAGGTAAAACTCCTGATCAAACTCAGTAACGTTACTGATCATCGGCCTTCACTACAAGCCATCGGGTATTTCATGAGAGCACAGGCTACAACTACAATAAACTATATGTTGATTAATCAAGCCAAATTTGATTTGGTGTAGTAAGAAGAAGAGTTTTGTGATATATACACTGCTATAATTATTATAAACTATATAGAAATTTATACTCTGATAAAATAGTGACTATAATGACTTGGACAGCCTGTTTGGTGGTACATCCTGTTATGCATTGGCACAGCCATCATGAAACACAGCTCTCTTGGTAAACTAACTGAACCGAACAAAGCAAACAAGTATAAAGATATCCCACGTATCTTATGTTTTCAGTTTAACAGCTTTACGTTTTGCCTTCTCAGTCTACTAAAGTTCTTTCAGTCATCTCAAAATAGTAACTGGTTGCCTTGTCCACAAGCAAACTTATGATGGTCTGTCTTTTTATATCTTCCCAGCGTTTACGGTTGTTGAGTTTTTGTTGTACATGTTATATTACGAACAAGAAAAGTGCCACTAGTTGTACCGTAGTTCTTCTGTAATTGGCCTAATGTACGATTTCTTTTTAGTTTTCAATCAGATTTTCTGATCAAGAAGTCACGAGAGGTATTAGGGTTTTCTTACTTTTCGACAGTCCCTCACACAAGAAATCATCTCAAATAAAAACCAAACTATTGAAAAGGGAACTTATGGCGGCAACAACGTTTTTTTATTTTTATCCCAAATATTACCCGAAAACCGCAAATTAGACAACATAACAATCAGGTGATTGCTTCCAATCATGAGTACGTGCCTTGAATTCAGAGAAGCTAATTTAATTGCCAAAGGGCGCGGTTGTGTTCTAATTAGTTGATGCTGAACATTTTATCACAGAAGCTATTCAAAAACGCTATTTGACCGTCTTGGCTATTTGATCAGCCAAAAAACAACATTTTTTACCATTTTATACAAATGCGAATATGAATGATATAGAATGTACGTCGAGGAGCGCAAGTTGTTGTCAGTAGTCACGCGAGACGCAGCTGAGCGACAGGTGGTCGGGTCAACAAACCGCACATCATGTCAAATACCAAACAGAAATAATTTTGTTTTGTTTTTCAAAAATGGATCGCAATTCTGTCATAACTGATGCTAAAAGAAAAACCATGGTATGAAAAGTATGTAACTCGGTTATTAATTACAGTTTTCAGCTGGTGATCCGCCAAGCATTTTTGTCTTCTTGTCTTACTATCTTATCAGAAACACAGTGTTTCTGTGTCTTTGACAGTCATTTGGATCAGGTCAAAGTTTAAAATACTATTTACTAATGTCAACACAAAAGCTTCCGGACATTTACCAAAGAACCGCATGTGACTTCCACCGCTCAGGTAAATAAAATGAATTTATATTTCCGCTTTGGCCAAGATTCACGTGGGGGCTCCACCAAGGTTCACCACACACCATAAAAACCGGCTACATAAAACTGCCAATAATTCTCTTCAAGATTTGTGTGTTTCTTAATCATCTGGGTATGCGCGAGTTATAAAATCTGTTTAGACTTGGATGAAACTTTATGGGAGTGGCTCTTGAGTGATCATTCCCTTTGAGATGGGTCTGCGCGAAGATTCAATCGTTGCCAGATTTTTATAGACGACAATATGTGCAAGCTCTTCACAATATTTACGGCGATGATCAGTAACCTTTAACGTTGTGTCTATAATGATTTTCTTTTGCCTGGAGTGTACCAGTAATATACACGGAATAAATAAAGCGAGATTCTAAAACTAAGGACAGTTTAAAAAGTATTACTCTTGTCACGGTTCATCAGTAAGAGTCCACAGTAGTGAAGGCCAAAATCTAACACGTCGCTATAATATTACCCACGCACCTGATACTGACATGCCGGTGTTTTTGTAGGACTATCAGACACAGTATATACTGTCAGAGTAGTTTGAATTTTTCGTCCATCAATTAATGCTACAAGCCTTTTGTTTCAACTCTTCAAATTCAAACTTTTCATCAGAAGAAATAATAAAACTTAAAATGCAAACTTTCAAGACTCTAAACAGTTAGGAACTGTGAGGTTTGGAAAAACGTTTTGGGTTTCTGTTTAAAAGCATGTAATCAAATGGGTGTCAGAGATATAACAAAAAAGTTAAAATCTTAAAAGCTTCTTAATGAAAGTAGAAGAAAAGTAAATGATTCAAAGGAGTTCGTAGAGTTGCGTATAGAGTAAGTTCATAAAAAGATTTATTTAAGGAGTTTGCGTGGGTAGATTCATTAAATATGTCTTTTTAAAACTGAGAACAGTCCATACGACTTTATTGAAAATTCTACCATTAGCAAAACGTGTAATAATGAACGAGAATCTGTTAACCAAACCGCGTTAACGAGTTCACCCAGCACTCAAGATAAGAAAGCATGTCTGAGATTTTACCCTGAGCAAGCTAAGAACAGTTCTGTCAGATCTCAAGGGAAAAAACCTAACAACTTTATTGTGCTCTATACAAATCACAAGTTTGTATTAGAATATAACTGATATTGTTTGCGGTATAGAAAGAGCACACCCGGTTAGAAATAGCAGAGCTATAGTCCAGCTAAATGACTGGGCCACGTGCAGAAAATTTATCTGTTACCATGAAAAAATGAAAAAATAATCACTCTCATTACTCACAGAGAAGAAAAACAGAAGTGAGTTGATGTACATAATTATCAATAATTGTAGATCAAAGAAGATTTCAGTTGTTTTTTAGTGTGACAGTTGATTTCAGGCCATACATCTTGATTCAATGGAGTTCCAAATTTTTGAACTATTGAACCTGATATTAAAATTTGCTATAGTTCTGTTAAAAAGAGCATGAAATCAAATGGGTGTCAGAGAAATGAACACAAAAGTTAAAATTAAAGCTACTGAATGAAACTATAAGAAAAGGAGTTCGTGAAGTTGCGTGGGTGAATTCAGAAAAAAATATTTATTCAAGGAGTTTGCGTGGGTAGATTAACTATATTTTTTTAAAAATATATATTTATAGAACAGTCTCAATGACTTTATTGAAAATTTGAGCATCAGCAAAACCTGTGATAATAGTGAACCAAAATCTGAACAAAAAGCTCACCCAGCACTCAAGATGAGAAGCGTGCATGTATGAGATTTAGCCTGACTAAGCCGGTTATCACATTATAAGAACAGTTCTGTCAGTTCTAAATGAAAAAGTACAAGGTGAATTATTAAAAACACGTAAGAAACAAAATGTTTTTAATTGTTATCCACTAAATACTCGACAATGATTTGCGCAATGAAGATGGCACTAATCAAGGCGAACCGAAGCATGGGTTTAAATTCTTGCGCTTGACAACATAATCGTGTTCAGTGCCCGCCTTCGGGTCTCTAGCTAGGAAAGTTGTTTCCTGACGAGACCACATGCGGAAATAAGATGTGGGGGTCATTGTTGTGTCCTTGTGAAATGTTCTGCATAGCGGCCAACAAACAAACAAAGGTACATTTTGGTGCCAATGGCGGTTGGATTAAAGAGTTTAAAAATATCACTGATAACCGGGACTTTGTAAAAAAGAGCGAAATGCGATATTTAAATCGGTTCCAATGAGTTAAAAAATGCAAGAGGGTCAAGTATTTACTTTAGCGTTATATATTGTAAACCACTCGTCACTGCAGCACGTATCTATGTAAACCAAATATGACAGTACCTACCGCGGTACTTAGCACAATTGTTATTAGTCAAGGAATCAGGGAAGGTTTGAAAAAACAATCGCAACAACTTCGCCTTCGGATTGTAAAAGAAGATTTGAAACTTTAGGTTTTACTGAATATTTTGAACGATGTTATTTCCAAGAGTTGTGAGGCTTTCAAAGTCTTTTATAGAACTGCAAAAAAGTACTTTTAACTTGAAGTTTTGGAATTGTAAGTTTATTTCCTTAAGGTTTGTTATTCAAAAAGTCTCAATCAATAATTACGACCAAGCGCAATTCTATATGGTAATGTGAATTTCATCATCACACACAGTCTCGGATTCCGGAACTCAGTGGATTCCGGATTCAGGATCCAGGATTCCCAGAGTTGGATTTCGTATTTCAAAGACTCGGATTCCGGATTCTACAATCAATTATATTTCCTAGATCCAGGAACTTGGACTAGGATTACCTTATACAGGGGGCAATTTAACCGTTTTCCTGTTACCAATACTGAATATTGGCCTGTTGTCTTTTGATTGTTATTGTGCGGTCTTGGGATTTTTCGAAAAACTTCCGTTTTTCTTGAGAAGAAAAAAACTCCGTTTTTCTTGAGTATTTTTAATGGGAACTACACTTTAAAATTTCTTTCTTTCTTTGCTTTACAGTAACTATAACTAGTTACGCCGTTTTGCGAACTGAATCAGTTTCTAACTGGACAAGAGTCAAACTATCGCTTTAAACAAGCCCACGTCACGTTTTTTGGCGCAAAATATATTTTCATAAGTTGTACAGCTGATTGTTGAGATACCGGTAAACTTGCGAATTGTCTGGAATCGTTATAGATGAGTTTTGATAAGCAAGCATTATCAAGGTCTCCTATAGTTCGGCCGGGTAGGAAGTTTCAAAGTGGAAAGAAAAGGTAATTACTTGTGTACTGATATTATAAATATACTATACTATACTAAATATACTACTATGCTATATACTACACTATCAATCAATGTTTGTGGTGTATGTGAGACACACCTTACTGGCACCAGGCGCGGATCTAGGGAAAATGTTGACTGATTTACTGCGACGGCGCAAGCTACAAGGGATGCCCTATTTTAATCAGTTAGACAATACATTTGCCAAAACTATTTTCGAGATTCAATTTGCAGTTTACTTTTATTTAGATATATTATCAACAATCCCCCTCAGGGTCGGCGACAAGGCCTAGATATATAGCGGCGATAAATCTAGATATATGGTAGGGAAAAAAATTCAAAAGAACTACACGGATAAACGTGTGGTTCTTTTGAGTTTTTTTCTCTACCACATACTTCGCTCTCCTTACATGTATTGAGCACTGTTTCACGGATATCAACTTTACACTTTACATATATCATAGATAGATAGGACCCTGCGCGCGCTCTGATTGGTCAAAAATCCATGTTTTATCAGAGTATAAAACATAGAAAAAGCGTGTTTTATTGTTTTCGCGTATAGAATCTATATCATAAAGCAAATAAAGAAGCCTAAGCCGTGTATTACACTGTGATAAATCACTCCGGACATTTGAGAACACTCGAGAATTGTAGAAAACACTCACCTGCGGCTCGCTTTTTCTACATTTCCCTCGTGTTTTCAAATGCCTGTCGTGTTTTATCACAGTGTAATACACGGCTTAGGCTTCTTTATTTGTTAAATAATAGGGGTTTACCTTGGTGTAAAAAACTGTGAAGTTCACGAGTGACGTAAAACAAAGAAAACAATTAAGTCAAAACAATAGATAGAACAAACATAATAGTGACAAATCAAAGACTAAACCTCACAGATTCTAACATTGAGAATGAGCCAATAATAGGAACCTCTAGTAACGAGGACGGCAATGCCAACGCCGAATGCAAAGAACAATAGTGAATACATTACAATAACTGCACGTTGGAATGCATCGAGCTGAACACCTGCACAAATTATCGCTAAAATTAAAACATGAAGAAAAAGACGTTTTTGGAGTTCTCAGGACTGCAAGGACGTAACAGGCCCCTATTATCGTTTCCAAAACACGGTGATAATGATATATAACAAAGAGAAACGAAACAAAAACATAAATACTTATTATCTATTTTATACAGAAACAAAAATCGTTTTACAAAGAAACTCACCTTAAATTCTTCCAAGTTAAATACTTGACATTTTCCATCATCGCCAGGTCGATTTACGTTTATCGTCAGCTTCACTTCGGATTCAGCATCTAAAACATGACACAGTTATGAGAGACTGGTAACTGATGTGTTAAGATCCATTGAGCTTCCCTTGAAACCAGGGAATGACCCCAACTTATTCCACTCTGCTCGTCTAAGTATTTTCAAAGCATCGAACTTAAATTCCCTTTATCAACCACTTTCATTCTTCCCAACCAAGCCCGGCACAAAAACAAAACTGAAAACTTCTCAAGTATTTGTTTGAACCTAATACTTATCACTCAGTTTAGTTTTAAAACAAAAGTGCTTCGAAATAAAAAGTAAACTTTAGTGCTACTGTTTCAGTTGGCCTTTGCTTTCCGACGTGTGCAATTTAATTTGTTTGCTAATCATTATCATATCAGTCAATATCACCTATCATTTCACTTCTAAACACTCTAGTCTGTTGGAGGTTTTCTTTGGGTTTGACTAAATGCAGGGTAAAAACGATTTAGATAATGATATGTAAATTAAATGATTGTTTTAAAAAAATAAGAAGCTAATTAAAGGTTGGGTGTTTTTAATCAAACCTTTTATCGTTTTTATATTTGCAAAACTTCTTATTTTCTGATTCTTTTATAATTCACCTATACATTCGACCAGATATAATAGATTTATAATAAAGCTATCAGGCAAATACAACAAAGCCAATTAAATCCATTAGTTGCTGCAAATCTGTGTTCTGATAGCTGTGCTACTATGAATCCATTATAAAACAACTGATAAGCTGACCTTTCAAATGTTAGCTAGTCTTTTCAGAGCAAATATCATTTAGACAGCTGATGGCTGAAACATCTGACTACTGTCTTGATTATCTGACGTTTTAAAATTTCGATTATTGTCGCGACTAAATGTTCAACACATTTCAACCTTGTGTTATCCGTTAAACATAGTAACCTGATTTACCAATTTGTCCGTCATATTTAGAGTGCCAATTTGCATTCTAGCTAATCCTTTAAACTTACCGTAAACAGTTATCAAGACATCTCTCGACCTGGCGGTACCCATGATGTTACTCACTGTACAGTGATAAAAACCGGAATGGTATTTCTTTTCAATAGCTCTTATTGTCAGTGTAGCGTTTGTCGGATCAATTATATTTTCATCTTTCAAAAGTTTGTTCTCATTTTTGTACCACTGGTACTTAACCTTGGGATCTCCGGTACCGCTGCATTTAAGAATTGCAGTATCTTCTCCTCCAGCCCTTGCAGTCGTGTTTTCCGGTTGTTTGGTTATGCGGGGTATTTCTACAAAACGAAAGCAACGATGTTTTATTGATATCCAACATTATAATTAATATCAATGCAAAATATGGTTGCTTTTTGTAAGAAAGACATAAACACACAAACACAGTTAAATATTACCAACCAGGGCTGAAATGAAAAAAAGATTATCTGGCTTTTTAAGAAGCGGTGACAAGATTAGTACTAGGGCGTGGAAGAGGGAACTAAACCCGAAAGGGGGGTACTGTGGGGTAAAAAAAGGATAGGGATGTTCGTCCGGAAATAGGAAAAAATAACATAAAAAATTCCAAAGCGTAAAATTTTCGACCCTAAAAAATACCTCATAGCAAAAAATGACCCCTAAAAATATACCAAAACAGGGGCAAACCGAAAAAATATGACTTCGTCGTTTTGTTTTTGCGTCCCTAAAAAATACCGTTTCAACAAAATAACCAAACTGCCAATTTTGATCCCTAAAAAATACAACGAGCATCCCTATCATAACAATATGGGCAGTACCCCATCCCGGCCAACTGAACCAAAGATAAACTCGATGGAAAAGCCCACCTTCATAAATACAGTTAACTGCTTTCGCGTGCTTCATAAAACATATTAGAAACAATAAAATAAAAAAGCAACAATGATTAGTATATCAAATCATTACATCTGTCCATGCAAGCCTCACCATATACTGTGACCTTGGCCGAACCAGATTGAATAACTCCCGCAGGACTGGACGCTAAACAGTAGTATAGCCCTTCATGGTCCTGGCTAACTTTGGATACTGAATATTGCCCTTCATCTGACCAATCAGACTGAAAACGGCCATTCAACATCCAGCGATATCGTGCTTTCATGTTTCCTTTAGCTGAGCACTCCATCTGTGTGAAAATAATTTGTTTTAACTTCAAGCGAAAAATGCAACATGGCCTCAATTATAAAGGTTGATCTCTTTGATTACATAAAACTTAAAAAGCTTTAGAATTTTTATTCCCTGGCAACAAAATCCTCAC
>JAOBAY020052172.1:0-13284 GCA_025331085.2 Zoanthus sociatus
CCATGTGGTAAAGCAACTCAAATCTATATTTGGTAGTTGTTGCCATATTAGGTATTTTTTAACACCCTTGCACAATTGCTATTGTTATGTGCCACGTGACTGGTTGGACATCGCTCGCGCAGACATCTAGCTAGCAGACATCCAATTTTGAGCTATTTGATATTTGCCTTCCATTCTCAATGGCATGCAACAAAAAGTCAAGCTATCCGACTCGTGTAGCCCTCCAGGTTATTTCGGGCAGCTTGTACCTAACTTAAGCTACTCAAAACTATTTTTTTAAACCAAACGTAAATACTAGGTACAAATAAAGCTTGTTGCTCTTGTTGTAGTTTTAAAGTTGTAAAGAACATTTGTAGAATCCGAGAATGACGCTGCATCAGAACCTGAGTCAGTATGGAGTAATATAATAAAGAACAACTGGACTAAGCCAACATTTTGTGGCACGAGATATACTATAATGTATACCAGAAGTCTATTACTGAGTCTCATGCAGGTCTTGTTCGCCATTGTGTCAACCATTACGAGCGGACATTGCTCAATCTCTCTGTGCAAACGGCTTGATGAATTTGAATCATTAACAGCTTATTCGCCCTGTATACCCTTTCACGCAAGCGTGACATTTATAAATATTCCGGTTTTCAAAAAACGAAATGCATTATCAAGTTTGTCAAATCAAAAATAGTAACAATGCAAAGTTGCGATGACATTGGCCAAAAATTGGCGAAGGTGTGAATGTATTGGTTTAGCATAATAACGAGGCTCGACGGACATCTGATACCCTCCCAGCCTCGTTATCATGCTAAACCCATACATTTTTTTTCAAAAATTCCTCAAAAATATTTAGCTATGATCAGCGGCTCAATTCCGTACTATATCGAGAGTCGATTCAAGGATGTCACTAGTATTTCGGTACACACAGTACATGCGATCAGCGATTCAAGTCCATACCGTATGGAGAGTCGATTCAAGGATGTCACTTGCATTTTGGAACGATCAGCAGTTCAAACATGCGACACGTACGATCAATGGTTCAAGTCCATACCATATTGAGAGTCGATTCAAGGATATCACTAGATTTTTGGCACGCACGGTACATGCGATACATAATTGCTGTCGCAGCGAGGTCGCATTAAGCAAAAACAGAAAAAATTTGAAGAATATAGGCGTGCAAGAACTCTGGGTAGAATTTTACATTCATACCCTTGCGCACCACGTGACTGACGTCAACCAGGCGCACAATGATCGTTCTTTATTGTTCTGCTCATAGATAGAATGGTTGGTATTTTACGGTTTAGTTTCTTTGAATTGTGCTCAATGAAATTCTAAGGATGAGATATACCATGTAAAATATCTCAGTGGCTCAAAATAACATCTGAAATCATACCTTAATTATATTAGGAAAAGTAGCTTTACAAGCATAATTTTTGAAAGAAATCTATTACCCTGCGACAGCGATGTATATATACATTTGAATTTGTTTACAAAAAGAAAAAATTCGATTCTATTTACTGAACTACAGCTTTTCTAGCAAGCATCTGATTTCGAAAGTATTGATAGACTGAGGTTTTTTGTTTTTAAAAACGTGTCATACACAGATGTTGTAAGTCTAAATGATAAATGGATTTTCATTACAGCTGTTTTCTCCTTTTTCGATAATGTGTTTGAATTTTAAAAGCGTTTTTGTTCACAGCAAGAAAATTATGAGAAAGGCATTCTAAATCTACTTCCTTTTTTTTTCAAGCAAAGTAACTGGCCTTCGAAATCTTTCACATAAGTTGTACGACATTCTTGCTTATTTTGCCTTTACTGCGTCGCGTGCATTGAAGAAATAAAAAATGCAGGATGCAAAACTGTGTGTCATATTTCTAAAAACTAAATGTGTCAGTATTTTCCAAAATATTTCAATATTTTCAAACAAAAATTAGGTGATTAATTGATAAAGTCAATTTTTGATTTGTGCCTTGTTTTATTTGGATGAACTTGGCACTTTAATTTAAACCAATTTTGTTTAAACTACCTCTTGACATCTTGACCGCCAACACAGCAATTATAGTCACGCATTCGAATCGAGGACAAAGCGGGGATTTTCAACATGAGAATGAATTTTCCATATATGGAAAAAGGTTTTACTAAAAATACTCTTCATGTTTCATTTTAAATCAAAATGTCCAAACGGAGTAAAGCACGCACGATTAAAATGTATTCTCATGCAAATGTAGCACTCCATCTGTATATAGCTCCTTTGAGTTCTATCTTTTATTTTGCGTTAGAAACAAGATTTCGTCTGTGCCAAAACCCTTGAATGACAGACTAAGGTAATGCTGAACTTTTTTGTTCTCTTAATTTATAACAAGATTATTTTAACTGAACGTTTCCTACTGGCTTAATACATGTTATTATAATGATACGCAAACCAGTTTATTTTTTCTGCAAAACCAAGCTGCGGCGTGTGTTATTTGCAACAATTATGGTCATTGGATTAGTTTTTGTTGCAGTTTCTCAAAGAATTCAAACATATTTTGGAACCATCTGCATTTGTTACCATCGCTTTTAATTTGTTTTTTTTTTATTGGTTTGCATTATTAGAGTTGGAAAAACAGTCGGTTTGTGTTTTATCGTGTCACTTAGAAGAAAATTTGATTCAAATTCATGTTCATTTATGCTCGAGCTTTTTTTATAAGAACAACTTTATAAGAACAATGAGGTTCATATTGGCTGGAAATTAAGAACAATTTAAGAACAAACTCAGGCTGAGGCTGAAGAAAGTGAAAATGCTTTTAGTAGAAGCATTACTGAATCTTCTAACCGCCCACAGAAATAAGAACACATGCATTAAAAACAAATTGAGGCTGAAGCATCCAAAAAATTAGAAACAATGAGCCTCGAAAAAATTTACTGGATCTTATAAAAAAAAAGTTGTAATCTAAAAGTTAGAAACAATTTCAATCTGGCAGAGTAAAAACCTTACTTTTATATTTTAAAATTAAAGATTCCTTTAAAAAAACATGTTCTATCTACGGTTTGCTTTACCTTATGAAAAAATTTGCAACACCAATGAGCAGTGCATATAAACATTATTTTTAAAACTTCCAGACAAGCAAATTGTAAAAGACATTAACAATTCTTTAGATAAAAAATTACTGCTTATTACATCCGATTCATGTCGTATCCCAAACAGTAGATTTCTAGTTGATTCAGATTTTATTATGGCTGCTGTTTCCCACCAGCGAATGCGCGAAGCACCCCGTGAAGATAGGATGAAAGAGTAGAAGAAAAACCTCTTTTGTGTTTTTATGGTACCACTGCGGCTGTACTGCCAGTTGAGAGTTCAAAGCTTTTTCATTCAATATTTCAGTCGCAAAAAATGGCAGAAAGAAGCCAAAAGTGTTCAGTGTACTGCTAGTTTACTCAAATCACTTTGTTTGTTGTCATGGTTTGGTTTCAATACAAGAACGTTGGCTGAGGGGCAATGATAAACGTTCCTAATTTCTTTCATAAAACACAGAAGTTACCAACGATGCGCCAGCTCACTGGGATTTTAAAAATATTTCTTTGCCTTCTCGCAACAAGTAAGTAGAACGCTTTGATCTTGTAAATTGTACATAGCAACCGTAAACTATATTTTATACAATAAACTGTTAACTCTAGCGATCAAAAGAAGTCATGTACGAAAGCTCGTGATATCCTTATACAAGTAAATCTCCATAATCTTCAATGTGTTCTCAAATTTTATTAAATGTTAATATATTTCTATTTTAAGCTGATTAATTAATCACATAAAATGCCAAACCTTTATAGATAAACAAACTCGAAGTTCCAAACTCATAACGAAAGTTAAAATGCCGTGTTAATTGAAAAGCCGAAGCAAGCACATGGGGTAGATTTTCTCTCTAAATGTTAAAGGTAAAATAACCTACTGCCCAGTGGATACAATATTCATTGAATTTAAAAGCAACTAATTACTATTTTAATAAGATTCCGCTTGGGCTGCGTGCATCATGATTTTCCGTTTTATCAATAATACTTAAATTTGTTGAAATGTACTTAATCTTGATTGCTATACAAAATACAATTAATACTACTAAAAACCTGGCCGAATTTGAGCATTTAAGAAGGAAAAAAATTTAGAGATTAATCTCTAGGTGTCTGAGTACATTCAATTACTTTAAATTTGCAAAAACAAAACAAAACAGTTTCAAAATTTTTGGTGGGATGCATGCAATGGTGCATAAATGTTTCATAATTTTGACGTTTTTGTAATCGTCAGTTTTTCTATTTCTTAGCTTTATATATATATATTTTTTCAGATTTAATCCGTATATCTATTTAATCTCTAATCAATTTGTGTATTACATGTTTTAGGGACTTTATCTGTTTTTTAGTCATTGGCGGTTGCATGAAAGCAGATAAAGTATTCGGTGTTGTCATTCAAAAGTGCACCTTAAAAAGCCACTAAGCTATTTAAATAACAAAAACAACATATTAACTATAAACTATTCAAATGCAGGTGACTTTGGCCCTTGGGAAGTCTTTTTCACTCTTTGAAAACCGTCCAATCTTCTTTTCTCAGATTGTTTGTTTACGTTGTCGGAATAATGTGCCTTCTTAAAAACTCAACGTAGGCTGCAATAAATGTTGAAATATTTAGTCTTTTTTTTGGAGACACGTTTTTTGAACTGGTCATGAAAACTTTGAAACTCTGTTTAAACGCTATTCAAAACATATTCGAGTTTTCACTAATGGAGAGTATAAGTGGCTAAAAAATTCATTTTGTAGTTTACTTTAAAGTATATATATAGTATTTACAGCGTTTTACTAAATTTAGAAATAGTCGCAAATGCTGAACACAAATTCAAGTTTTTATGCAATATTGATGGTTTCAAAATGAAAGAATATTGCTTAAAGATACATGCTGGCAGAACTTTGAGTTTAAGATTCTGATAAGTTTTAAAAAGCGTGTCAAGTTACTTGTGCTGTTTTGAACCTTTTAACAAAACAAATGACCGCTTTCAAATTCTTAATTTTTACATATTTCATTTAAAGCGTAGATGAATGATTTCAATGCACATTCTTTGTTTGTTAGCCAAACAGAGCCGTTAGTGAAAGGAAAAACAATGGACAGTGCATGCACCTGCAAAATCTTTCAAATTTTAATCAACTGACCTCTTTATACTAAGAATGTAGTCACTATGCCTTTTGACGTAGAAACAGAATTTATGGTTTCAGGTGTCTCCTTGGGCAACCATCTGGCTTTCGGGAAACCTGTTCGTGTATACTTTTTGTGAGATAAAAAAATAACTTACCGCTCCACCAAGAATGAATTGAAATGAAAATTTCAGATCGATTCCAAGCACACAAGGTTTTATAAAGGTTTTAGTTACATCCGCGTGATAAGAAAACCTTTGTGGATTATAAAAAATAAATAATGGTGATTAAATTAAGTAGAGTACGATTTGGTTAAATTTTGATTTAAAGTCACAAGTATGACTTCAGACCAAAACTAAACTCCAATCAGTTCAATTACCACTTAATTATATCCATTCTGAAATCTTTTTAGGCGAAAAAAACAGACAAATACATGTGTCACAAATTTCGACTTTTAATGATATTTTGCTACATTTCTCTCATGCCGGACATGTCACACTTTTCGCATCACCTTTTCCTGCACTCTGATTGGAATAAAATAAGCTTTTTCTGCCATATGACTGGTTGATCAAAATAATGCTATTTCGGACAGAAAATAGTGCGATTACAAGCTCAGAATAGTGCAATTTCTGTATAACTGACATTGCCAGGAACCAATCAAAATCCAGGGATTAACAGTGATTTCAGAATGGATATAATTAAGTGTGGTAATCGCCGCAAACCTTGCCTGTATATATTTTCTTGAGCAGACAGCACACATTCCTGCCTTTCTAAAACCACAATAACCACGCCTATGGATTGAATTTGTTATAGTTTTTAATTTTAGGTATTTTCCATGACAATACATAATTGTGGTTATTAAAGTTTGTGCCCAATGAAACTGCAAAATAAAAACCCTTTAACAATTTTTTAGCCTTACTTTTTATTGATGAGTTTGACAATTTATTACGCTCAACATGCTAATTTAAGAACCCTTTGAATGTAAACGAAGCTCTTTGTGTAGTAGTGTTAATAAATTGAGTGCTTTCTGACACAAGCAGGAACCAAGTAATTACCTGTTACAACGACTTGTAAAGATCCAGTTGAAGTTGCAAAATCTATAATTCCTGCCGCTTGTAATCTCGCGAATTCTTATTCTTTTTCTTACGATCACTAAATCAGGCTTTATATCAAGCTTTTTGCTTAAAATGTTAATTTCAAAACTGGAAAAATAGCTTCTTAATTTGGGCTATTACGATGCTGGACATTTCAAAGTGATGCTTCTTGTTTGGGTCACAAATTGCAAAGTTAAAGCCTCGCGAAAATTAGAAAGAAAAAATACTAGTACTAGTACTACCTATATATCTAATATACACTTGACGGTAATCACAGTCATTGTAGCCTCATCCCACAAGCATTCAATGCTTTATTTTTTTACTTACTATCGTCTGTGGAACCTGAACCAGTTTGCTAACCGTGCCGCCATGCGGATAAGGCCCCAAAAAGTTGAATTAGTTGCTTATCAGAACTGTAGTCTGTAGCAGTGACGACAAGAAGCCCGTTAAGGATTAAGTACTGGAGGGCGTCAAGTTGTATATATACAACACCAAAACATGTATGCTACTCAGTATAACTTTGAAAAGTATTGTGTGTTTTTAAAAATCTAAGTGCTTTACAAATAAATTCAGTTCAGTTTAACAGTTGAGGGTCTTAGATAGTCCGCAACATCACCACACATAGATTAACAACCGTAAATGCTGTCAGTGAAGACGACAGACCACAAATTGACAACGGGATCACTACCCTGCTCTTTTCGACAAGTGTGTGGGTTCTTTTAACTCCCCCAATAGTGTGTCGAGAGACTGTACCTACGGTTTAACGTCCTTATCCGAGAAGAAGTGAAGTTCTAACCATTTGCAGATATTAGGGCAAAGGCAGCACTTTCTCAACTATTCCTGGTATGACCAGGAATCCAGGAACCAGAGCTTCCTGCACGATAGACTGACACCTTATCAAATAGGCTAATCAAGGCAGCTAGCCCGCCAGCGCGCGTCAGGGGTAAGCCTTGACGTTCTACAACACCAAAACAAATAACAGCGCTAGCTTTCCACGGCTGCTAACATTCAAGTTTGCATTTTTTTGGTATAAATCTAGGGATTGATGCCCGCTACAAGCATGTAGTTGTAGTGCCCATTTCTGGGGCTTCCAGAATTCGCTATGTAACTTGTTTTTGCTATCTATACTTTATGATTATCATTTTCAATCACATGCCACAAACATTATGCTACCACAATATTACTTAATGCTAACCGAATATTCTTTTTTTGTCATTTGAAACAGGAATAATCAAAGCCCTAGATGTGAGGGTCCAGAGTGCCACGGGTGAAACATCCCAAGTTGTCAAGCGTGCCGGCGAGAGTTTGACCCTCAATTGCACTGCATATCATAGAGGTGTGATGCACAGAAACATTTCTTTTTACTGGACCAGAAATGGGGTAAAATTAAGAGAAGGAATAGCTGAAGTGTCAAGCCCATCGTGGTGTAGTGTGATGATCAGGAGAATCAGCCTAGATGATAACGGCCGATACACTTGTTCTGCCACAATGGGAAATACGCAGGCTCATTCGTCAATCAATCTTATTGTCAACAGTAAGTAAAGTTACGGGAATTGTGGGTTATAATCCGTCTGCAACTGACAAGCAATGCAATAACAGAGAGTTAGTACCTCGTAGATTCGAGAAACGAAAAACACAAGTTTAACTACTTTAAATCTACTCAAGATTTTTTTTAATATTTAAGGAGAAGGTGCTGCCTTTGCTCTAACATCTGCAAATGATTAGACTTTCATTTCTTCTCGGATAAGGACGTTAGACCGTAGGTCCAGTCTCTTGACAATCTATTGGCGCACTTAAAATAATCCACACACTTGTCGAAAAGAACAGGGTAGTTATCCCGGTGTTGTGGTCATTAGTTAATGTTTCTTGAAATATGTGAGTTTCAACTGATAAACCTATAATCTCTTGTAAAGCGCTTAAACTACATATGAAGTAAAAACAAGCTTAGCTCATTTGTTAGTTTAAGTTCTCGAAACCGGAAATATCCAGTTTTAAACGAGCGAAAGCACTTCTAAATATTATATATTATGCCGGTTTAAAATCTCGAAAACGGCCCTTCAAGGTGTCTCCATTTTGCGTTCGGGCAGATTTTAACGGATATGACAAAGCCAGTGGTTCTGAGGTTTCAAATGTCATCGCGAAGCGGAAGAAAGTAAACAGACTGCAGTAAAAAGATTTTTATTTTTTCATTTTACACCAGGTTGACGAGAAAACATACTGTACCTGGACTTAAAAAAAAGTGTAGGAAATAGTTTGGTTTTGAATAACTCCTTAATTTAGGGCTTATGATTTTGTTTAGAACCACGTCCGCCCTGTTCCTAGCACCGAAACATTTCTTCATAACGGAGGTCTATTTTCTTTGCAATTGAGTGGACTGGATTGAGAACGACGTTTTTGGCGCGAATTTTTAACTTAAGCAGCGCGCGTATTGCAACGACGGACGCACGCAGGATAAAAAGGCGCGAAAACTAACATTGAAGAACTCAGTCGTAAACAAACTTTAAATTGTAAAATTGGCAACACATACGGCAAGAATCTGGAACAAAAGTCTGTGTTAAAGCAATTGTAAGTAAATTATTTACTTACAAAACTTTATTGACAATTTGCTATGTGCTTGAAGCCATTCCTTTTACATATCAACACGGAGGCAAAAAACGGCTTGTAGGCCTTCGTGAAGATCACCACGAGCGCATGACGTGTTCAGGTACGCGATATCTGCTGACAGTTTAGTTCCGGTTGGCCTCCGTGACAACAAGAAAGCCAGGTGCTTAAGCTCTTTTTTGCCCTAATTGTTCACAATACTTTTAATTGAAATATAAAAAAGTATCAACTTTGCGAGATTAAGCTAGTACAGTTTTAATCAATCTCTTTGGAATGATCGAGATATTAACACATGCATATGCATAATGGTGATTAAGTCAGTTTTTAAGGGGCAGGGAGTGCAGAGTGTCTTTATTGTCAACACTTTTTTTTATAAGAACCAGTAAATTTTCTTGAGGGTCAGCGTTTTTAATTTTTTGGCTGTTTCAGTATCAATTTGTTCTTAATTTGTTCTTATTTCTGTGAGTGATTTAAAATAATGAAAAATATCAAAACAAAAAGACAAGGCATTGAAAAACAGTGCTGATCGTTTGAGAAACTTTTATTATTACATGAATACGTGTATCATTTGGGACAATAGTAGATATACTAAATTTAAAACGGTGCTCCTGTGTTTTACTGTGCACATTGCAAACGTAAATTACAAGATTCAATAAAGTTTCAACTAGAAACATTTTCACTTTTCTTAGCCTCAGTCTGAGCTTGTTCTTAAATTGTTCTTAATTTTCGGTAATCTGAACCTCATTCTTTTTATAAAGTTGGATCTTTATTTAATTGTTGAAGTTTTTGTCTGTCATTGATAGTTTTCAGGATCTCTTGGTCGTAAGCGCTTCGGTCGATAATAAATAATTTATAATTTTATAAAGTTGTTCTTATAAACAAAGCTTGTATTTACCAGCCTTCTCAAAATGTTTCTGAGGAGCATGTTATATTAAAGTTGGAGACGGTTTGGTTGCAAAAGGCCTTCTCCCTAGAAAATGTTTAAAATTTAGATGCTCAATGGTGTGATTTGATTGTGATCAGTGCTTGACGTGAAATCGAAAGAGCTTTATCATTGACTCTGACAGAGCAATAATTCTGCTCTTTTTAATTTATCGAAGATTGAAGAAAAATCAGAATGTTTGTGTTTAAAATATGAATGCTAAACGAGGGTTTTTAACCCTCTTGAATAATGTTCAGGGACTTTTCTTTTGGGCTTAAAACGTGATCTTCTTGTTATTTTTTTTCCTTTTCTCGTTGTTGTCAGTAAAAGTGATACATTTCTGATTGCAAGGAGACGACCAAATTCCCAGAGGAGTTGGTTCATTGAGCCGGCTACCGGTTCATTTTGAGAAGGCTGATTTACAATCTTTTTTTGGTTGATGCAGGTCCCCCATATTTACTGACAGGAGAGGATTTTTCCACACCTTCCTTACAAGGATTGATAACCGAGGATGAAGCGCAGTTTCATTGCTTTGCTGAAGGATATCCTAAGCCGTCTGTAACATGGTTAAAGGAAGGAATTCAGCTTCATGATGGAGATCTAGATGGAACTGTAACGTTGAACAATAGAGGAAATGGACTCGACTTGCAGATTCAGTCTGTAGAAATGAGGCATGTTGGGAACTACACCTGTTGGGCGGAAAACAAGCTTGGAAATACCTCACATCACGTTCACGTTCTTGTCACACGTAAGCTAAGATATATTTTTGAGCAATTCTTGCGGACAAAATGATAATAATGATAATGTTATGGTAATAGAAATGGCAATGCTAATGATGATGACAATAATGATAATAGTTACTTTATTTAGGTATCAATGAAAATCTATTTAGATGGCCAAAGGCCTACTAATTGGGGACACCATCGTTACTCCTCTAACATGGACAGAGACATGAAAAATAGCTTCCTTTCCTGGTATCTTGTTCATCCAGTTTCTACTTTTATGTACGAATTAGAAGAAATAACCGAAACATGAAAACTTTTGAGTCCCTAGCGTAAATTGGATCTCTTCGATAAAGCATTTAAGTGTAAACAAAGGGCGTTGATTTGCTTCCCGTCAGGGAAGATATTTATAGGTTATTTCACAGCTGGTGAGCGCGTACGATTTTTATTCACAAGTTGTGTAAAACAAACGAACGAGCGCAGCTATGAATCTAGCTGCTGAAAACGGTTACTCTGGTTTAAAGCCATCTTTCTAAAGAAAAAATGTGCGTAAGCTCTTTTGTAAGTCAATAGGTGCGACGAGCAAGCGATACGGTTTTGTTCACTAGAGAAAATAATGATATATCCAATCAGAGCGTCGATACGCCGTTTTTCACTAGTGAAAAAAATCGTATGACCAATCAGCTGGTTTCTCTAGCGCGAAGATACTATTTTTATCTCGATGCTTTTTGGCGCGTAAATCTCGATATGTATATAATAAGAGTGTTTTACTGAACGATCAGTGCCAGTGGTAGATTTCATATGAAACTACATCCAGGATACCAGTGACATATTTCTCATATCCTCACTAACAAAAATATCACTGACGTCATTCCTTTGTGTTTCGTCCAGATTTTTTATTTTCGAAGCAATCATATCTATGTAATAAAAAGAAAATTACACGTTTGCTTGAACAAATGAAGTTTATCTTCTTGTGAAAAAGATTTCACTCGTTCGCTTCCACGCAAAGACCCATGTTCTCGCCACCGTGTAATATAATATCCTCCATATTGTATAGGCAGATCTTTGTTCATATTTTCCCCTTTCATTAGCATATGTGCGCCCGTTTCTAATAAGTTTACAAAATCTGAAGCACTGTATATTGAGAGTGTTTCGTAAAATAAACATCTTCTGAAAATATGAGAGTGATATGCTAAACCGGAACTTTTCACTTTTTCGAGAAAATCGCGCATACACATGTCGAATGTCAGTATGAACAAGGTTGGTCCCTCTTTTGGTCCGCCTTGGCGGATACCTGAAGTCGTTTTGAAGCTGCTATCGGCCTTTGGGAAGTAGTTCCTAGTGCTTGCATATAAATTTTCCAGAATGTCGAGCGATGGTAGATTGTTTTGCTTCTCTGGGGTAAGTCATAATCTTCACATTACTCTTAACATAACACTGTAACATTATCTATTTTCAAAATCATTAAGAAATGCAACATAAAGTTTGATTGATATTTTATTACATAGATACTGAGATTTACCCACCCTATCAATCACACGTGGAGATATCAAAAACAGTCAATCAGAGCGCACGATTTTCATATCGTCAAGTGTGATTGATATGCGAATTTTCCCGCCGTTGAAACAACTTTTATTCCCGCCGTTGAAACAACTTTTAAATTTGATGTTTTCAATCTTTTACTGTGTCGATAAAAAAATTGTTTTTGGAATAAAACCAGAATCTCACTAAGTATATGATTACTTATTTTTACTTTTTTAACCTCTTTCCAGTATTTTCGTTTGGATTTTTTCGACTTTTTTTCGCTTTCGCAAATGACATGATGTGGGAGTAACTATGACTCTCTCATTTTATCGGTGACTTTTTCCTTTTACCTAAAGTCATAGTTACGGCAGTGGTACCTCCTCGTGGTTCCCGCCGCCAATAGCTGAAATTTAACATCTTTTCAGTGAAGCTAAATCCACTGCCACTCCAAGTCGGAGTTTTATAAATTGCACTAACAAACACTTTTCTCTTATTAAAAACAGTTCCGCTGAACTGTATAGTGCAATACCCTCTTTCGGGGCATTCAGTGTGTAAACATGACACTTACCTGTGACATATGTGGATTCGTTGCTAAGAACAAAGGGGGACTCTCTAGTCATCTAAGGAGTCATAAAAGAAAACATGCTTCTTCCATAGAAGCGAAGATTTGCCTTTTGAGTGCTTTTGATTCACATCATGTCATTTGCGAAAGCGAAAAAAAGTCGAAAAAATCCAAACGTCGAAAATACTGGAAAGAGGTTAAAAACGTTACTGGAGTGGGTGGGGTGGAGCGGCTTTTTTCAGTTTATTTTCCATCACTCATCCACCCTTACCACAAGACCGCCAGTAACGCAGCCTATTTGCATCAAGATGTTTTTGTTTCTTTTTATTAGGATGTTTGTTTCTAAACTAAACTCGAGTTCGGCTAAACCTGGCACATGTTGCCACTGCAATACGTAGCAAGACTTTTCACGTAAAAATAAAACATTTTATTGCCAAGCAAAAACAAGTAAAATAGTTGCTGCGACCGAACTGACAGCATGCAGATAGCTGGCAAGCTGTAAAGCAGACAAAGTGATGATAAATATCTAACAGATTATCTTAGGCTAACCTTTGTTCGATAAAGGTAACTAATCATAAATGGAATGCTGCGTTGGTGTTTCTGCAGAAAGTGTTAAGTTTTGGGTTCACTATGTTTGTACTATAGAGAAATACACGCAGAGCTCTAGTCATACGCAAAGGCTTTATTCAACTGATAAAAGAATATTGATCACTG
>JAOBAY020052227.1:0-13283 GCA_025331085.2 Zoanthus sociatus
CTACACGTGCATCGGCTTTATGATGCTGCCGCCTCGCCAGGCTCGCGTCTTCGCTCGCCTGGCTCGTTGGCAATTAACTGCACATGCGTGGAATTTTTCAGGAGGGAATATGGCGGCGGACTTGAAAATCAGCAAGGAAGCTTTGAGTCTTCCGTCAGTTTTTCCTTGAAAAAGCTTAAAAAACCCCTTTAAATAGTAAGCAACTGAAGGCTTTATAGATTCTTGTAATGTAAAAATTATAGGAGATGGTTTGGAACAACCAATCAGAAATTAGATCGAAATGGATTTTATCAGATGTTTGTCTCGCCCGCGTAAGCAGGGAAGAAAAACCATCTGGGAGATGAGATTAGTACAACAATACTCCTTCTGCAATTTAAGTTGTTCTTCTTGAGTTGCTCTCCTCCAAGTATGGTCTAAGAGGAGACTGAATCTTAATATCGCTACCGAAAGCTAATACAACCAAGTGTGATCTCAAATCATGGTATAATTTGTTGCAAACCAATCATTTTTCGAATTAAAGCGGGTACGAAAAATATATTTTTTTAAAAAAATGTTTCAGATATTGTGCTTTTCGTTTGTTTCACGAAGTCAATTTTTTTGTCCAAGAAGCTTACAAATATTGTTTTGGTAATCCCGGCTTGACGAATAAGTTCCGGAAACATTTGCTGTTGTTAAAACACACAAGGAAACAGCTTTATGAATTACTATGTAATTTTTCTTGTTCGTTTTTTTCATACATAAATTGTACTTATCTTTATCTTGTAATTACATTGGTTGTTGATGCTATATTATTTCAATGTTATATACATTATTTTAGTATCATATACCAAAGAAAGATATAATTACAAAAATGAATTAGATCGCTAACAGATATTGCCTAAATTAACAGTTTTAACTTGTCATTATACATAGTAGAAATGATTCTGTAACGTATCTAAGGAAAAACGCTATGATCTAGGTACTATTATTACCAGTAATATGCCTAGTTTTTTGTGAACGTTGAATTTTATCTATAACGTTACCTATTTCAATCTATAACTATAGTTATAATTAGTTTGAATCTATTTTAGTGCACATCTTTCTATCTACTTTAATTATGTTATATAGGGCGGACAAGGATGGTGCAGTTGTAAGATCTGTGCCTTCCGACCACAAGGTCCCCAGTTCGATCCCGGCTCTGCCGAGATTTGAATATTTGTGTGACCTTTTCCGTCCAAGCTAACTCAGCTTTCCATCCTTCCGGGGTAGGCAAATGAGTACCAGCTTCTGCTGGGAGCTGGTACCTGCAATGGATTAGTGTCCCGTCCAGAGGGAGTCAATGATTCTCATCCGCTTAACACCACAGAAACCGGAGATAAACGCTGGCTCTATGGGCCACTAGGCTCATAAAGGATTTAGCTACTTAATTATGTTATTTAATGAAGTACCAGCATGTAAACTAGTGTAACGGCTTAACGTATTTCCCACTTAAAATAAAGTATCTATCTATCTGTTTAGGCCCCGGTGGCGTAAATCAACTGGGCGGGGTCTTTGTGAATGGCAGGCCGTTACCCGACTATATGAGACACAGAATAGTTGAGCTTGCGCACTGCGGTGTGAGACCGTCAGAAATCTCCCGACAGCTACTTGTGTCACATGGTTGTGTTAGCAAGATCCTTGGTCGGTATTACGAGACGGGATCCGTGCGGCCGGGTGCTATCGGCGGAAGTAAACCCAAGGTGGCCACACCAAAAGTTGTTGCCAAGATTTTACAGTACAAGGAGGATAACCCTTGTATTTTCGCTTGGGAAATAAGAAACAACCTCCTGGCCGACTTAGTATGTGACAAGAGCAATGTACCTAGTGTGAGTTCTATTAATAGAATTTTGAGAAACGCGGCAGCCGAAAAGGAAGCGAATGCAGTTCGAGAGAAGGTCAAACAACACGTTCAAGCGCAACAGGTCCACGCACAAGTCGCAGTCCAACAGCAATACAACGGACAACATCCACAAATCAGCTTTGCTCTTCCCCCTCCCCCAACGGCACCTCTATTACCACTACCTCCCCCTCATATTTCTCCTGTAAAGCCTTCAAAGGAAAACATTGAGCCATTAGAGAAGGAAAAAAATGACAGCCCTGACAAGTCACCTGTTGATGGTGAGCGTTAAGGAATCATTGATCGTTCTTAAAATGTACTACAATATTTATAGCTATCAGCGCATCCCCGGATAACTCATCCCCCTCCCTTCCCTCCTTCCCTCAAGAAAATTGGAGGATGGAATAAACTTCAGCTCCCAAAAAATGTTGTACTCGCCGTGTAATCGTTACCCATTGCAGTCCTATAATTGCATTTTATGTTGCCCAACTATTTGACTGGCAGTCTATGAGATAATAATAATTGCTTAAAATTTCATGTGGGCACAAAGATATTTTATCCATAATTTCACCTTCTCTTGCAAAATTGCTCACTGACCAATGTTGGTTATGATGAATATGAAATCGATTAAGATACCTGAGTGAACACTAGAATAAGATTGCCTAATATTCCTTTTCTCTGAATTTGTCTAAAACGTTTTGTAGGC
Organism: Zoanthus sociatus; assembly: GCA_025331085.2. Lineage (NCBI taxonomy): Eukaryota > Metazoa > Cnidaria > Anthozoa > Zoantharia > Zoanthidae > Zoanthus > Zoanthus sociatus. The sequence continues at coordinate 2,562 of JAOBAY020052227.1, forward strand.
TGTATTTGCCTGTCGCTAGGGACCTTTAATAGGGACCTTACGCAACGAGGACGGGAACGCCGACGACAACGTCTCAGAAAAATCACATTTCTGGTTCGCTCTTTGCTTCTTTGTGCAGGTCATTAGGGTTTTGCTTCTTTCCTTAAACTTTGTGAATAGAAAAACGATTTAATGTTTTTCCATGAAGTTAAACAAATACTTAGAACGTTTTTGCTGTTACGTCCTCGCAGTCTCGACAACTCTAAAAGAGGTCTTTTCACGTTGTAATTTAAATGACAACGCCGTGCAGGTGCTCAGCTCGATACATTCCAACGTGCAGTTATTGTATTTACTATTGTTCTTCGCCGTCATCTTCGGCGTCGCCGTCCTTGTTGCGTAAGGTCCCTGTCTACCTCCTACCTCCAGTTACGTTTGACTATCGTTTTCATTGCCATTACGGTCTGTTTGTACTTTTTTTCAGATTTAAATAAAATAAATCTATATTTTTAAAATGCGAGAATCTAAAATCTTTATGATAACAAATATTTACGAATTGCTATCAAAACCGCAACGATGGAATTGGATATTTTTCACCCCCATAACCTACTCTGCCTCTAAACAAAATTATACACTTCCTTATGTAAGAGCCAATTATGGTAAATTTAATTTGAGATTTGTTGGTGCAACATTATGGAATTCTATTAATGAAAATTTGAAAACAGTAAAGAAAGCAAATTTCAAAAACAAATTATTTTCTAACTTTATTACGTCATAAATTATAATCAATGAATTTTATTCATACCAACCGTTGCCTGTTGTTATTTTTTTCCTTTCTTTGTCCTTAATGAATATGTTTATTTATTTTTTGTATTGTTTGTTTCACACTTCATCTATTATTATAGGGATTCTTTTTCTAACCAATTATATTAATACAAGACACCGGCTAATTGAGTATATCAGTGATGTGTTTCAATTAGCCTTTGCCTTAAAATATGTTAAATTTCATATACTTTTAAATTGTTATTATTTTAAAACAAGCATAAATAAAAGAATCTTGAATCTTGAATCTCTATCTTTAGGGCGATGAGGGACAGTCAGGTTTGGCTGTGCTTATTGTTTTGAGTGTCACTACTATTTGTGTTATCTTTTAATATTATTTATGATAAAACAATGTTTTTAAAAAAATGAGGATCTAAGATTATCAAAATAGTAAATATTTGCAAAATACTGTCGAAAATTGCAATGATGGAAATGGATATTGTTCACCCTCCATACCCTACTCTATCCTTAGGGCGATCAGGTTTGGCTGTGCTTACCGTTTTGAGTGTCACTACTATTTGTGCTATCTTTAACTATTATTTATGATACACCAATATTTTTAAAAAACGAGGATCTAAGATTATTAAAATTGTAACTATTTACAAAATAATGTCAAAAACTGCAACGATGGAAATGGATATTTTTTACCCTCCACAACCAACTCTATCTTTAGGACAATGAGGGACAGTTAGGTTTAGCTGTGCTTATCGTTTTGAGTGTCACTACTGTTTGTGCTATCTTTTCCTATTACTTATGATAAACCAATATTTTAAAAAAAACGAGGATCTAAGATTATCAAATAGTATATATTTACAAAATACTGTCGAAAACTCTAACGATGGAAATGGAATATTGTTCACCCTCCATACCCTACTCTATCTAGGGCGATGAGAGACTGTCAGGTTTGTCTGTGCTTATTGTTTTGAGTGTCACTACTATTTGTGCTATCTTTTACTATTATTTATGATACACCAATACTTTTAAAAAACAAGGTTCTTAAGATTATTAAAATAGTAAATATTTACAAAATACTGTTAAAAACTGCAACGATGGAAATGGATATTTTTTACACTCCATAACCAACTCTATCTTTAGGAAGATGAGGGACAGTTAGGTTTAGCTGTGCTTATCGTTTTGAGTGTCACTACTGTTTGCGCTACCGTTTGATATTATTCAGGATAAACCAATATTTTAAAAGACAAGATTTAAGATTATCAAAATAAAAAAATATTTTCAAAATACGTAAAGAACTGCAACTGTTAAAATGGATTTTGTAGACCTTCTATCTCCTCCCTTATCTCCAGGCGACGAGAGACAATCACATTTGGCTGTGCTAATCGTTTTGAATGTCACTACTGTTCGTAATAATTGTTTTTAGATTCTATGAAAAATAAACCAATATCTTTAAAGACAATATTCTAAAATCATTAAGACAACAAATACTTACAGCATACAGTCAAAATTACAACGATGAAAATGGTCTAGGCAACGAAAAACAGTCACGTTTAGCTGTGTTAATCGTTCTGATTGTCATATACTGTTCGTGCTAGTTACGTTTATCAGGTCTTATCTAAAACAAATTTATTTTTAAAAGATGAGAACCTTCAAACTTTGAGATAACAAATATTTAGAGAATAAATTACTGCTCTGCTTTTGAGTACCTGACTAATTTTCAAAAACTATAAAATGTTCATACTAATTTTCAAATGCTGTTCATGAAATTCCAAATATTGTTGCAGTCCTGCTTTTGTAAAATACTCACAATACTGATCCACGTGTGAAGGTTTGCTTCCACGTTACTAAAAGAGTGCTCATTGTTTTACGTCACTTTTACTTTAGATCTAATCCATTTTTTAAACTTTTAAACTTTCAAACATATATCAATGTATGTTGTTCAGTAGTATGTAGTAAAGAATAAACAATTGTTAGAAAATATTGGTATATGCCCCGAGCCGGAATCGAACCCACGTCTCCCTGTTCTCTAGTCACGAGTGGTAACCATTACACTATCAGGGACCACCACGCTGGCAACGAAGCAGTTTCACGATTAGTTGAGTTGGTTAGCGAGAGGATTCCCGGGCCCAATTTTTCTGAAATGCAAGTGAGGCCTAATACTAATTGGGCCCGGGAATCCTCACGGTAACCAACTAATCGTGAAACTGCTACGTTGCCAGCGTGGTGGTCCCTGATAGTGTAATGGTTAGCACTCCTGACTAGAATACAGGGAGACGTGGGTTCGATTCCCGCTCGGGGCATATACCAATTTTTTTCTGGCAATTGTTTATTCTTTTAAACTTTCATAATACTGATATAACTAAATGCTAAAAACCAAAATACAAGATCAACAACCTTTCCATGCATTTGTCCTTCCCTCCACTCGCCGGTGTAGAAATCGCCATTACTGTACTTTATTGTCCCAATTCCATCTACAATATCAAAACCAATACACATTGTTTTATCTCAGGCTTTCACAAATGAGCAATGCAAACAGATCTGATTTACGTAGATTTTAGTGTTTTTTTGCAACAAGTACAACTCTCACAGCGGCAAAACAGGGTTTCACTGAAGTACAAAAATGGAATGCTACATCGGTGGTTCTACAGAAACAGGCTGGAATCTGAATTAAGTAAATTAAAATTGCGATTAATAATGAATTTAACTGAGTTATTGACGGGGTAAAAAGTTATGGTAAACAGACTGCGGTCATTAGCAGCATGTGTCTTGGGAGTGAGTGTAGCAATACCATCAACAGAAAAGGCCTTGTGCATAGCGCTGTCAACAATAGCTACCGGGTACTGTCGGTTAATGAAAGTAGTTCATAGGGTTATTATCACCCTTATGAGATTTCTTTACATTATGTTTGCAGCATTTAACGCAGTATTATATATCACGAGATATTCTATTGAGATGTTTATGGTCGTCGCCCCTTGTAATGTCATAACCCTAAGATGCACTAGCTACTCACACCAGTTACGGCATTGATCAGAAAATTGACAATAATCTATTATTATGTCATAGATCACGAACAGACGCCCTACGTAGCTTATACATATCACATCTATAACAATAATAATAATAATAATAGTAATAATAATACAATACCGCAGGGTACATGCACTAGAAAATATTGACTGCAACATTACAACATGAAAACAAGTGTGATAAGTGGTATGAGCATCAACCAGAACAGTCACAGAAAGTGAAAACGCTACAATTCTCTGGGATATCCAAATTCACACGGATAAGACTATTAAAACTAATAAACTTGACATCATGATCAAGGATAAGCAAGTAGGAACATGCATGCTGATAGATAGGGCAGTCACTTCAGACCGAAATGCATCAGTAATAGTAGCAAAGAAAAACTCTCTAAATATAAAGGTCTAGAAATTGAAATATCCAAAATTTGGGGAATGAAAACGCAAACTGTGCCAGTCTTTATAAGAGCACTAGTAGTAATTAAAAAAGCCATCGAAAAACGTACAAATAAGATTCCAGAAAACATCAATGTAACAGAACTATATTATTATCTATGAAGGACTAAAGTTTTTTTAATATTATTATCATTATTACAATAATAATCTCTATTCCCTGTATTTGTGTATCAACTCAAGTTTAACACATTTCTGGCTATCGCTATATATGGAATTCTTACGTTCTCTGTCGTCACACCACTCGCCATGGTATTTGTCCCCAGTGTTATATGTCATTTCACCGATGCCGTTACGCTCATCATCCTCCCAATTACCCTAAGGAAAAAAAGAAAATGATAATGATTTTTTATGGCGAATATCTTATTTATTATAACCTAAGGAAAGCACGGTGATTTTCGTGTAAACATTTTTGGCAAAAAAGGGCATCAAGAGAACTGTCAAAGGACACAAAGGGCTCAAAGGCAATTGTCAAAGAGAACCAAGGCAACCGTTAAAAGGGGGTAAAAGACAACCGTTGAACACGCGCCAAAGTAACAGTCAAAAGGCACCAAGGCAACAAGGCAACCGTTAAAAGGCGCCAAGACAATAAGACAATTGCCGCAGGACACCAGGGTCACTGCTCGAATCGGATTCGATAACGAGTTTCAAGCATGGTTGCATTATTAACTTCCTTTCAGCTCGTGGAAACAAAGCGATCGATATAGCATTTGAGAATCAGGAAGTGACTCAGTATTTGTACACAAATTTACTGTAAAAATCAGTTGTCGAGTTGGGTGGACATGTTGTGTGTTGTACCCTAAAAAAACGTTTGAGGATTTGGGTGTATCGACCGTATTTGTCGATGATGAGCACTAGTAGCTAACACTGTATCATATCGGAAAAGCCCTAAAATACCTGGTATCTGTTTCGGTTCGGCCAGGCCATAAGTCCTTGTCCTTCTCGCTGAAAAAATGAAAAGAAAAACTCTTTAAAAATCTGTTGATGACCAAACCGCTAGCTGTTAACTGCAACAGGAATCACGCTTGTTTCTGAATTAATGGTTCGATTATTGTGCTTATAAATCTATAAACATTAATGTACATAAGTTTATGGCTGATCCGCCTCAAACAGTTTCACTAACTGCAGATCAGCCAAAGGATCATATATATAATAAAAAATAATAAAAATTGATTGACTGCTTGATTAATTCAAGTACAGATAGCACAAACATGCTAAACTAGTAGCTAACTTGAAGCTACTATATTGGGCACTATGGCCACGTTGGTAGCGGGTTTTACCCCTTAAAACTACCATAATAAAGAGCCTCATTACTAGCAGCCATGGACACCTGCTTCGGCCTTTTTAGGCCTCATCAGCATGGCATAGATAGTAAACAGGCTTAGGTTCCAAAAACGAACATAAGTAATTGAATTGCGCTTTTGCCATTGCTTGCATGCATGCTTGATTGATTGCTTGATTGATTGCTGGATTGTTTGCTTGATTAATTGATTGCTTAATTGATTGCTTGCTTGATTAATTGATTGCTTGATTATTTGATTGCTTGATTGCTTGCTTGATTGCTTGCTTATTTAATTTATTGCTTGCTTGATTAATTGATTGCTTGATTATTTGATTGATTGCTCGATTGATTGATTGACTGATTGATTGCTTGATGCTTGATTGCTTGCTTGATTAATTGATTGCTTGATTATTTGATTGATTGATTGCTTGCTTGCTTGCTTGATTGATTGCTTGCTTATTTGATTGATTGCTTGATTGCTTGATGACAATTAGTAAAATTTAAACGGAAAAACGATGTTTCGCCAGAGCGACACATATATCAGCACTTTAAAACCTCGATAGCAACAGTGGCACTGTGGAAGCTTTATTTTCCCCCGCATTGAATTTACCATTAACAATAATGGAATCTACCATTAACATTAATGGTATTGCTAAAATAAGGGTAACAACAAAGGTATTTTGCTTATAGTAACGTAAAATTCGTCATGTTTACGCTGATACGAGTTAAAAAAGAAGGCCACGAAAAAGCCAATGACGACGGCAAAAACAGAACACTAACAACAATAACCGCACGTTAGAATGCATAGATCTAAGCACTTGCGCGTTGCTGTCGTGACAAGACCCTTTTCAGAGTTTAAGAGACAAGCACGTGATAACAAAAATGTCAGCTTACACTTTTTCAGGTGAAAAAGCTTAAAGCGGAGAAAACAAAATCCCGGTCTAATGACATACAGAAAGAGGTAAAAAGCAAAGCTCAAATATATTTTTTTCTGAGCCGTCCTCGTTGGCTTTTGCCTTCGTAGTTTTATAAAAGGGGCTTTAAGTGATGAGGACGGCGACGCCGACAACAACGGCACGTTGGAACGCATCGAGCTGATTACATGCTCGGAGTCGTCGCTAAAATTAGAACGTGAAAAGACTTTCATTAGAATTCTTGGGACTGCAAGAAAGTAATAAGAAGAAGATTCTCAGTACTCCATTGGCTTCATGGAGAAACCACTTATTGTTTTCTGCACACAGAGTTTAGGGCCAGGAAAATAAAATCCTAATTACCTGCCCTCGTAGTTCGCGTACCCGTCCTCGTTGCTTAAACTTCCTAGTTGGTAACAATAAGTTTTTATAATATAAATAGAACCTTGGGCACGCTCTGATTGCTCAAAAATCCATGTTTTATCAGAGTATAAAACATAGGAAAAGCGTGTTTTATTGCTATGTTGTTTTTAATCTATATCATAACAGTACCGTAGCAAGCATCGAAAAACTGGAGGGGCACAACCGAGCATCAAAAACACAAGCCTTCTAGAGGGCCCGGAGACATGCTTCCTGGGAAAATTTGAAAAATAGTTTATCTGAAAACGTATTTTATGGGTTTTAAACTCCATTTGAAACAAAATCAGAGTGCCTTAAACTAGTGAAATAATTCCCTTTTTTTCTCAAACATTCTGTGAAGCAATAGTAGTGACAAAAATAGGAGTAAAAACCGGAGGGGGGGACAGAGGCCCCCCTGGCCCCTTTCCTTGCTACGGCCCTGCATAAAGCAAATAAAGAAGCCTAAGCCGTGTATTACACTGTAAGTCGTATTTCCAAGAGCCCATGCACTTGTGAAAGAGAAGAGTTATATAGTTATTACATTATAAATCAAGACAAATATCAAATACTAAACCATTTTAATAAATGGCGTTGATGGGGATGGCGCGGGCGATGGAGCGAGGATTCGGACCTTAGTTAAAAAAGTATAGTAAGGGGGCAGTGGACCTTTTCTCTAAACATAATGTTATAAAATAATCATTCACCTTGCCGTCGATAAACTGACCACAATATATTCTTCCATCCTTGTAAGTAAATCCACTTTTCATCCTGCAAACTGGAAACCCAGATTTGGTGATGCTCTATATACACGAACGTGGGTCGTTTTTTGACTAACTAGTAGTTTTTCGAAAGCAGTAAAGTATTTTCAAAGTAACATCATGGCACGATAAATGGAATGAATAACAGAATCCTACTAGTATAAAACCATAGAAACAAAAAACCTCTGACAAAGTTTTCCTAAAAGCACGGTTAAAAGGCATCACGGGTAATCTGGGAAAAAAAATTTTGCGCAAGGGAAGTTTTTTTTGTCGATTTCTTATAAAAGGGCCCGAAGAATGTGAAAATGTCTGTGGAGTATAATATTTTTTATTTGTAGTTTTCGTAACGTTTTTACCTCCCGATACATAAGTATTAAAGTCGTTCTCTGGCTAACAATATTTTAAAAACACAAGTTTTCGGCTATTATACTACAACCTTTGACGAGCAAAAAATGTCTACAGGGACTACCTGCATAAAAAGTTAAAAATAAAAGGCATGAAATAAAAACCAATATCTAAAAAAGAATTTAAAATGTAAAATGAGAATACATTAAAATACTAAAACAAAAATGCAAAACAAAAGGCTAAAGTTCCACACTAATTCAAAAAATAATACATACACGCCGGAAGTGTTTGCAAATGACCATATTGATGGTGTAGATGCTGTTGCTAGGGCAACAGAGGCAATTGTGAAGAAAATGAAAGTGATGATGGTAATGGTGACAGGGATGACGTGAAAGTGAGGGATAAGCACTAGACTGCTCCCGGTCTTACGATCTGCTGGTTAGAAGCTGACGAGGATCCTGACTCACCTATGTCGTGTTCCTCTGTTGCCTCTGGTCCGTGAAGTCTTATTGCGACAGCAGTTCGGAGCTTCTGCAGCCAGCTCCTTTTCTCATTGCGAGTCCCACAGTACACAGTATAGGAACTTTCTGGATTGTACAGCTCAAAAGCATCTTGTTTAGCTGCCAAAGAAAAATAGCTCTTTTTAGCAAAATCTTGAACGCTTAAATCAATGCATTACCAATGTTATACGATCATAGTTATAAATACAGTATGATTGCTGTCGCTGTATAGTCAATTACTGTTTGGATTTCTTAAATTATCTTTCACGAAGCAGTTAATCCTGGATGTTGAGTAGAACGACTAAACGATTATTAACCCTTTAAGCCCTAAACATGTCAAGTGACAAATGCTAAATTCCCCCAACTAAATCTCATACCTTTAATATAAGCAGCTTGGGAGAATTTCATTTTTCATCTTGCACAAAATATTGTACCCAACGAAATCCTAAATTCTCAATACCAAATGTGTCATTTTGTATGAGATATGAAAGGAGAATTGAGATCCTGATCAACTGCCTAAGGCTGAAAGGGTTAACAGAGCACGACGTCTGAATGGAAAAATATCAGGCTGAGGTCTTGTGGAAGCGTAGCGAGTTTCGTACAAAAAAGACCGAGGTCTGATATTTTTATACACAGACTGAGCAAGTGAGGTTAATAAAATTATATGACTTTTTTTACTTCTGGTAATTTATCCTATGCCTACGTCGACGGATATCATCGGTGATATCCGACAGTTTTCGGAATGCTTCGGAAATGTTCAAGAACTGTTTCTTATAATGCATTTTTTTCATTCTTTAAACTTTTCTAAAAATCTTCGGAAAAGTTCGGAAATCTTCGGAAAAGTTCGGAAGTTCCTTAAAATCAGTTCCGAAAATCACCATCCGGGAAACGGGCCGAATACGCGCGTGCACGGCCCGTAGGCCAAATATGCTATTTGACAGACCGCACGTCGACCAACCAGAATGGAGGAATTGCTAGGTCATATAATAAAAACAACTATCCAACACGGTCAACCTGGTTGACTTCTTCAACCAAGTAATGCGTAAGAGATCCAGGGTAAACTTTGCAAGCGCAAGAATCTACCAAGTCTACCCTATGCAGCTAAAATATTATTTGTAGTCTGCCTTTTCATCAACTACAACTGCTATCACCGCTTTGTCGCTGAATGCGACCTCGCTGCGACAGCAACTATGAATAATTTTCTTCTAGGATTACTGACGGTCTGGGGCGGGTTGTTCAAAAGTTGGTTAAATTTAACCATGGGTTAAGCAAATATTCAAGACGTAATTTCACCACAAAAAAAAATAAACTATTCGCCAAAAATTCTTTTAAGATTTTCCAAGGAAAAAGCTTATTTATCCCAAAATTACAACTTAACCCTGTATATTTGGATAAAATAACATAAGTTCAAAACTTAACCCTGGGTTAGTGCTAATCACCTTTTGAACAATTGGGCCCTTGGAAATATGTATAAATCATTATAAAAGTAACTGCAAAAAAAGAAACCTGAAAACCAATCTTGTCTTCCACAATAATTAAACCTGTCACCTTTGCATCGTCGGTGCAATGCCCATACTAACTCAGCTAAGAAGCCGAAGCTGTTGGGATCAAATCAGGTTCAATGCGTCCAACAGCGTCACTATCAAAGGTGTAAAAAAATTATTCAAATGTCTGTGTTGAGGTGTAATATTTCCTATCTCGACCTATTGTTTCACCACTCAAAGTTTTACATGGGCCACACAATTGTATGTAAGGTTAGAAACCTCTCAATTAATATACATACTAGCCTGCGGGTCCTTGTTACCAAGATCAGCAAACCAAACGGTCTTTAGATCCATCGTCAACTCCACCTCGCTTTGTTTACTAGCTCCTTTTGCCACGAACACCAGAAGATCATTGAACAGTAACAACTGAAGATAGGGTAAGTGTTTCAGTAAGGGTAAGCAATTTAATTTTTGGATAGTCGATTCCTTAACTACATTTAAACTAGAAACCGCACAATAAAAGCGTTAAGTCCATCCACATCTAACACCTTTTAAAATTCAAACATTGAACCAATTACATGGTCCTTAAACTTCCCTCTGAGCGATAAAATTAAAGAAATCCATTCGACTACTAAAATAAATCTACTTTAAATTTTACAGCTAGTGGACTGATTTCTTGGTTAGAGATCTCTGAGTAGACAATCCAAGAGCAGGATTTGCAATAGTCCACTAGTGCCCCAGGGGTTTCAATAACATTAGTTATAAGCGGCCATTGAAGGTGTAATAGGTGGCTGTGACCACTAAAGGGGCCGTA
>JAOBAY020052248.1:0-13283 GCA_025331085.2 Zoanthus sociatus
CACCTAAGCTATTTGCAGATGGAGTGTCGAAAAATTTTCCTGTAAATTTAAAATTAATTGCTGAAAATAAAAATTGCCAATTGCCAAATAAATCTACGCGACAAAACAAGACGAAAGGACAAAACAGCTGTCCACCGTTGCTCATAAAATTTCTCAAGTGAAGCCGGTTGTGCGCATGCGTGTAAGTTCTGGCCAAACCATGCAGTTGAGTAAGGGTGGTTCGTGCTTTCTATAGTTTTACTGCAGTGAATTATGCACTGATTCCTGATGTTTAAATAATGTTTATTGGTTATTGGTTCTTTAATTTATCGTCGTTGATTTGGACAAAAAATGAAAAATAATGAAGATTCTACCCAAGGATAGACATGTCGACAATGAATTGTGTACTGCTTTTTGCTTACAAACAATAAAGGCTAACTAACAATTAGACCTTGAGGAAGAATAGACTACAAGTCAATTGCCCATGAGGTCGTAGGCCTGATGGGTTATGTATACAAACTCATAGTCCATGAGGATGAGAGGGCTTATTGTTTTAGTATAAACCTACTAGTCGATCAAAAAAGGATGTACAAAATAAATTATGGATGAAATGCTCTGAGAGCAAAATGGGGCTCATTACTTTTTTGATCCGCCACCTTTTCTTTACTAGTAGGCTATCACAAATAGATGTGTAGTGGAATGCAGGATGCGTAATAGAGCGTTAGTAGGTTTGTACTAATGTTCAATGTTTATTGGTTCGTTGCGTTATTAATATCGATTTTAACAAAATCATTGCTGAGTTTCATCGATCGTGACTGAGTTCATCAAGGGCATTGGGACTTGTGCTGGTTTTTTTAACTTTTCTTATACGCTTTTAACTTGGAAACTTATATTTGAGTGCTCGTTGGCACTTAGTGGGAGATACCGCTAGTCATAGATTAAATCTTATGGCGTAAAGCTCTAAAAGCAGCATATGGGCCCGGAGGAGGTGGGGGGAGGTACTCCCTATATTGGTATGATAGGGATGATCGTCGTATTTTTAGGGGTAATGTCAAAATTGGCAATTTGGTATTTTTTAGGGGTTTTCAGAGAAAAATATCGAAGTTATTTTAATGAAACGGTATTTTTAGGGGTGAAAAAACGAAACGATGAAGTCATTTTTTCGGTTTCCTCCTGTTTTAGTATTTTTTTTAGGAATCATTTTTTGCTATGAGATATTTTTTAGGGACGAAAACGTTTTCTCTTTGGTATTTTTTAGGGTATTTTTTCACATTTTCCGACAATCATCCCTATCCTTTTTACCTCAAAGTACCCCCATCCCCCCAGGGCATATGTGTTACAAGGGTAACTGGGCAAAGGAGTTTAGCTAGTCGGGGATCCAGTAGACTATGAACAGCCCCTATTTTTCCTCTTTTATAGTTCGTACAAAAGCCGAGGGCCTACAATTAAAACAATATAATTTTTATAGCATGTATAAATTTTATAATAAAATACTAGGTATATAAAATAAAGTGATTTCTAGGAATTACAAAGGCTACAACAGCTATTGATATTCTTTAAAAGTGACGCTAGGTCTTTTTTCCTAATGATATTTTTAAAATATTTAATATTTGGACAGCCTTTCAATTTACTATCTAGTTTTGATCGTACATGAGATCCTTGATATCTCAATGAATGTTTATCATAGTTGATAGTGTTAAAAGTGGGAATATTAAAATCACTGTTCCTTAGTGATTAACAAGTGCTTTTCTGCTTAAATAGTTCGTGAACAATACCTGGTGCGAGGTAATAAATAATAAGCTAAGTCACTACCTCGCTCTAAAGCAACTCAAGGACCTTTACTACAACTTAATATATCCATATCTATCTTAAGCTATTATTGCTTAGTGGGGGAGTGCCTGTGTTATCTAACTGAAAATTCCTGTGATACTCAATCGGGATTCCTGTGTTACTCAATTAAAATTCCTGTATTACTAAGTTGGGATCCCTTAGTTCCCATTTTCGTCCAATGTCTGTATTTTCTGCGTCATCTTGAATGATTTATTTCGTTTTGTCACGTCACATGCCGATACACAAATGGAAATTGCACACTACGTGCATGGCAAGTAGTTTTTACTTTGTATTCCTGGTTTTCACACAATCCCAAGAGACACAAAAGACAATAGACATACCGGCCATGTTAATGTCCCAAACAAAAGAAATAATCGAAAGTCTTATTAAGTGAACGTTAGGTAGAAACCAGAAACCGGCAATAAGAACGGACCAGTTTTAAGGACTTTTTTATCGGAAGAAACGTTGTCTAATTGATATCATGGAATTTTTTCTGCAAAAAGCAGAAATAAGGTTTTCGTAGCTCACTTCAAGCCCTAAATAAAAATCGAACGCAAAAGTTAAAAGAACAATTTTTGGTATTATAAACATTACTGCATTACCATCAGCATCATCACATTATCAAGAAGATAGCACTGTCCTACCGGTGGGCTCTCAACATCCTCTTGTGTTTCATCCAAAGGCTGAGAATCCTGAATGACCCGAAGTTCCTGTTCCGCTGGTCTCTCGTTTGCCACCGGTTCCTTATCTTGTTCATCTATAGTAATTTCAACTTCTTCTGGAGAACAAGGTGATATGGAAAGCTTAAAAGGCGTGGAAGATACTGTCGGATGGCCGGTCCTCTGTTTTGATAGCCTAGCAGCTATACTCCCTGCCGGCTGTACAGAAAACATTGAGAAAACTCAGATGATATACATGAAATGATTGATACAAGTTTTATAGTTTTGGGATAATTTCCGTCCTGGAGCCTACTTATTTATGCATGCAGTTTCATCGTGTATGTTTAACACAGACGTTAGTGTCTGGGTAAAGGTTAGTTTGTGTGATTAAACAGTGGGCGGATCTCTGTTAACATTTCTCCCTTCATTAGCATATATGCAACAGTTTTTAATAAGGTTACAAAAACTGAAGCACTGTATATGGAGAGTGTTTTGTAAAATAAACATATTCTGAAAATACGAGAGTGATAGGCTAACATTGTTGCTGTGATTTTATGGAGATTTTACAGAGAATGTATGGCTTATTAACGGTTTTACCACCCAGCTCTTTTTAGTATTTTAGAACCGCCATATCTTTTTAGAAACTGCTTGAATAGCGTCATAATTTTCATCTCTTTGTTAGTTCGACAAGTTTTTTCAAGTTTTAGACTCAAATCTTATTTATCTTTGTTCATTAACTACTTAGAGTTGTATGCTAATGAAGCAGAATGTAAACAATGACGTCAGCAAAGCTTCGCCATTACGGAAGTTTTATCCGCGTTCCTTTCAACAGTAACGTCTGCGTTGTTTTACATATACTATCAGGGACCCTAAGCAACAAGTATGGGAACGCCAACGACGACCGCTTAAAAAAATAATACAGTTCTTGTTTGTTCTTTATTGTTTTTGCGCGACATTAGGATTACGTATTCTTCGCCTTAGGCTTTATGAACAGAAAACAAATAAATGTTTTTGTGTTATTTTTACTTAAGTTGAAATGGCCAAAGAATAAGAATTTCTAAAATAAATGTTTGCCCAGGAATATTATCAAATACTAAGAACGTGTTTATTACGCCTTAAAGTGCCAACAATGATAAAAATATCTTTTTCACGTTCCTATTTGAACGACATCTCCGTGTAGGTGCTTAGCTGGACGCATTCCAACATACAGTTACTGTATTTACTATTGTATTGCTAAAATTTCCGTATTGGGGCGTACTTAACTATGGAGACAGTTATGCATAAAAATCTCACCTATTTTCTATATGCTAATCCTAACTCTAACCAAAGTTGTTAGAGTGGACTGGTTATGAAAGTTAGCAAACTACAAAGAAGATTTCAATGTTTCTTTGTTTGATGTTGTGTGCACGGTCACGGTTGGGATCTTTTTTTCTAGGTGTGATGATTCATTAGTCTTTTGGCTGTTTGCTCATTTACATCTCAAAGCCTTTTGTTATTTGCGTACGGTCAACGTCATATTTCAACAGGGAAAAGGAGAACAAAAACGTATAACAAAGAGTCATCAAGTTTTATAACCAGTCAACTCTAAATTGCTCTAAACCAACCGGACCCAGTACGCCCTAGTACGGAAATTAACCCAAAAGTTGGTGGTGTGCTTGGTGCATGCATTCCAACATGCAGCTATCATATCCAGTAGTTAAAACTACTGTTCTTTAGCGTTCTAGTCCTCGTATATGAAGACCTGGCTTGTTAAATCAGGTTCGGACCAGCATTCATGAAAATAGTTTTTATCGAAATTATTCTTAACTAAATACAGGGAATATTTAGAGCGATTTGGTTTGCCCTAGTGTATTGGAACATATTTTGACAAGCAACGTTCTAACCAGATTTCTGTACTAACCCGAACGTGAGTTCACACCGTGAGCCGGAATAAATTACAACGGTGCAACAACAAACATATTCTACGTATCTCGTTAAGTATTTACATACCACTTACATTAAGACTCGGAGATCTTTGGAATCTTTTACCCTGGGACGAAAACACTTTCTTCTTTACTGAATCGCTGTAAGGTCTTGTTCTGTTTTGTATCGATTTAGAGGCTTCAGCCGCAGTGTTAACTCCCTTGCGAGCGGTCTTTTGTTCTTCCGAAGAAGTACACGTGTCACTTGATTTCCTCTGTCCGCGCGAAGGCTGAGAAAAGAAAAAGCGCATCAAAAGCACACATATTAAAATAACTAAACTGTTGAAACAGGCAATAACGACAATACTTTCGACAGCCGTGTTTACGAACTGAAAATGTCGTGATAATATAGCTTTGTGTTTTAATAAAAAGCCAAGGTAATATTCAGCTTTAAGAGGCGTTTTGTTGATCTTCGAGGCATTTCAAGCATATCTATTTAAAAGTTGTCTTAACGAAAATGCCCGGGATTCTAAGTGTTTTTGTCCATTTAAGAAATCGTTTTAAGGCTTTTGAACTGGGAACGATGGGCTTCTACCAGAGTTTTTTAAATCTATTTTTAAGTAATGCGTGAGATATTTTCCGAATGGCCACACAAATTAACAGGTGTGGTCTTATACATTTTAATAATTCCACAAGTTTGACGTGTGTAAATTGTAAAAACAAAAGCTAATTTGTCAGTCTTAGGGTGCGTTTTCACAAGCATTTTGACGTTCTCATACTTGAAAAATTGTTGCGATTGTACGGAGTTTGTCATGTGTTTTTCACAAAAGACGTTTGGAAACGATCTACACGGTCATATGCGTCTTTCATAGGACTCGGAATGAAAAACCTTTAAAGAAAAAGCATAAAGGATTTTTAGTTTTGTTTTTCATCCGGTTGACGTCTGATTTTTTTTTTTTTGTATTTTCCTTTCGCAATTTCTTTAAATCAGCTGTGCAAGGACTACAGGTTAATTTATTTTGAACTAGGTTTCAAATGAACCCTGATTGAAACAAGAACATTTGTCCCTGTTTTGCTAACCCTGTTTTCACGTTAAGAAGAGTGTAAATGATTTGAAAGTTCGCTTCTCTGTGGGCCACTATTTGTTGTATATTAGATTTTCATTCGGGACTTTTGCTAAGTTGACACGGTTGGACGCCATTAGCCTTATCTCATTTCAGACTGGGTTTCCATCTTCGCAAACTTTTCTTTGGACAAGTGGAAGTGTACAGCAGAGTGAAGGCAGTCGAGACCGACAAAGCTTGGATATTGTCGTTAAACGGGAAATACTGGCAGTATTTTTACGAACTTTTCTAATGCCCTTTATTGCCACTAATAAGGCTTGAAAAGATTTATGTTAATGGTCAAAACTGTGAATAATGCCAATAATGGCAAAAAAGCCCAATTTCTTATTAAGCACGCGAGCGGGAAGTGAAATACCAATATACAACAAATAGTGGCCTGGACAATGAGGAATGGAGTAGACTAAAGAACACGACTTGATGCTCTACAAGAACAATTCGCATGAAAATACTTTTCAATAGAAAAAAGGCAGTCCAAACAAAGTCAGAAAAGTGTGGTCGTCGCTTTGCTTTGCATCTAAACCAAACCATGGATATTACTTGTATGGAAAACTTAAGTTGGTTGACTGATGTAAATCAAGTAAAAACTCTCTTCAGTAATTTGAAAGTCTTCATCAAATGCAACTGCTCTCTTGCTTATCTCAGAAATATTTAAACTCAGTCTTTTTTCTTAGACCACCTTAGACAATCTACTCCTACTGCAAAATACTTTGTCTTGTTTAGCAGCAGCTACGACACACAGTATCCCCAGTCCCTGCGCGCACTAGACTACTGTAGCGGTCCTAATAAATCGTAAGAGCCGATAACTCGCTATATGAGATTGCTCTCAGCGAGTAGCTTCATTTATGAAACAAAACATTTTCTCTTCATAGTCTGGTGAAAACCGAGGCGTTCGTTTGGGAGAATTCGAGAGCAGATCAGTGAAAAGCCGAGACGCAGTAGAAGGGGTTTTCAACTTCTCGAGAATTCTTACAAACAGCTTGCCAAGATTTTCACCAGGCTGTAAAGACACAGAGAACATGTTTTCTTTATTTCATAAAATTACTACTTTCCGACTTAACAATTAGAAAAACGATATATAGAGCGTTTTCGCACAATCCCAGGAGACACTAAAGACAATAGACTTAGTGACCTTATTGATTTCCAAAACAAATCATCAACATTGAGAGTACCCCAACATGGCTGCCATGTATACGAAGCTGTATGTATAGTTTATTTCTTTCAACTTGGAGACAGCCAATCATATATTGCCACGTCGTTTTCGTGCTTCAAAGCACTATGATAACACACTTGTTGACCAATCAAAACACAAGTTCTATCCAAATTATTTTGATATTACCCTTTCAATCTTACCGTAGAGACCTTAGTAATGGGCAACGCCAGTTTAGTTCGCTTTCTTCTTACTTTCTTGGCTTGTACATTCTTCTTTCGAAACCTACTGTTTTCAGGCTCGTCTGTACTCCAGTCAGCCACCGGAAGCTCAACGTTTCTGCCGACTCCACAAAGGCTGTCTCTGGATTTAGATACACTACTGTTAGCCGTAGCAGTACGACCAATATCTGGGCTATATCTTTCTCTTTGGAGTGAAGGAGTATTGTCGCTTGAGGGACAAGAAGCAGGCTTTTCGTTTGGTTCAATATCTTTGTGTATGTTTGCATCTGGCATGGTGTTGCTAGAAGAAAGCACTTGTGATGAAGCGACCCCATCGACATCATGGCAAGGTACTCCTACAGGTGCAACGGGCGGGGCCGCTGTTTTTCTCCCACACACTACTACAGCAGGAGAGTTGCCAGAGACCTGCGTGGGTTCAGATGAATAGGTACTTGGAATGGCTTTCTCGCTCATTTCCAGCTGTGACTGAATAAATACAAAACATCAATTTGTCTTAAAAAGGGAAAAATCGGGTTCGTGGAATTATTTTTTTAATCTGAAAATTTCTTTTCAGAAATATAACATGTTCTCCGTACCTTCATAGACTGTAGGAAAACTGATGCGAACGTTAGGGAGGATTAAAGAGCAGATCAGTGAGAACCCGAGACGCATTCGAGGGTTTTTACATGCTCGCGAAGTTCTTACGAACTTTGTTGATGTTTTCACCAGACTATGAAGGAACGAACATGTTTTATTAACATTCTAACATTTTTCAACATACATGTTAAGAACAAACTTGTTAAGGCAAATAAATCCCTGTTCATTATTCGATCCTTACGTAAAGAAGGGTGCAAACAACCAGAAATAGACCATCTCTTTCGGTCCATTGTCCTCCCGAACATAACATATGCTCTTGCAGTCTATGGAGCAGCTAGACCAGAATTAACAACGGCTCAAAATTTCTTGGATAGATGTTTTAAACGAAGATATGTTTCGGAGAGGATTGACATCCTTGACATTTTAGAAAAACAGGATAAGAAAATTTTTAATAAAGTAACGTCAATTCATTCTCACCCTCTCCGCCCCCTCATACCAAAAGCTAAGAAAATTAAATACTGTTTAAGAACTAAATCCGCTGTCCGCCCTCCAATTAATACTATTCGTTATAAGAAAACTTTTATTAACGGACTTACGTTTCAATATAATCTGTCATGTTAATATTCGGTGTTTCTACATCTGTGCTGTAAATATTATTTTTTTAACTATAAATAATCATTGTTGTAAACACTTTTTATTATTTTTTTTTAAATTGTAACATAAGATATGTAGTTTTTATCTTATGACGTTTAATAAAGACCATTATTATTATTATTCTTTCTGCGCGACGGCGTTCTAATTTGGCAGCCTTGATTAGTCTATTGCTATGACTTCCCCTGAAAAAAGTATTCCCCAATAACCTTCATCTATACGATTGCATTCATTCGTACTTTTTAATGAGATCGACTAGCTAAATAATACAACAGATGACGGGCCTGTTGGTCTAGTGGCATGATACTCGGTTTGGGTGCAAGAGGTCTTGGGTTCAATTCCCGGAGAGGCCCCTTATTCATTTTTTGTCAAAAACCAGACTCGTCCGCAAAAATGGAAGGCGTCCTATGAGAAAACGAAGATCTTTTCAAACAACCAGTTGATCCAGTCCTACGATTCCTTTCGAATAAGAGACTATGTCCAATTAACAGCTGCATAACGTTTTACTATAAATTTGTATTGGATCTTAAATATGTGGATTAATGACATTGCATGTATATGTCAATGATTTGATGCGCGCGGCCTGTTGGTCTAGTGGCATGATTCTCGCTTTGCGTGCGAAAGGTTCCGGGTTCAACTCCCGGACAGGTTCTTTCGTACCTTTGTTTTAGAAAACAAACTTTTTGAAGAAAAGAAGAAGTACCGTATCAGAAAACTATAAAAGGAGCAATTAGTCTATTCCTATGACTTCCCCGGAAAAAAAGTATTCCCCAATAACCTTCATCTGGTCGATTGCATTGCTTCGTACTTTTTAATGACATCGACTAACGAAATAATCCAACAGATGACGGGCCTGTTGGTTTAGTGGCATGATTCTCGCTCTCAATGCGAAAGGTCCCGGGTTGAACTCCCGGACAAGACCTTTCGTCATTTTATGTCAAAAATTATACTTTTCCGGAAAAATGGAAGGTGTCCTATGAGAAACTGGAGATCTTTTCAAACAAGCAGTTAATCCAGTCCTACGATTCCTTTTGAATAAGAAACCATGTCCAATTAAAAACTGCATAACATTTTACTATAAATTTGTATTGGATTATAAATATATGGTTTCATGACATTGTATCTATATGTCATCGATTTTATGGGCGCGGCGACTTGGTCTAATGGCATGATTCTCGCTTCGGGAGCGAGAGGTCCCGGGTTCAACTCCCAGAAAGGCCCCTTCCTAAATCTTGAAGTACTGCTTAGCGTTTATCTTTTTCGTAGCATTTCAGATTACCGAGAAGAAGCAGTTTTGCTTTTTTAAATGACAATTAAAAAAAGAACTGCGTGTTTAATGTTGAACTGAGACGTTCACCTAATAACGGGCCTGTTGCTTTAGTGGCATGATCCTCGCTTAAAGTACGAGAGGTCCCGGGTTCAACTCCCGGACCAGCCCTTTCGTACTTTTGTTTTAAAAAACAAACTATTTTAAAAAAAGAGGGAGTAACATATCAGAAAACTTTAAAACGAGCATTTATTTTATTGCTATGACTCCCCCTGAAGAAAAGTATTCCCCAATAACCTTCAGCGATACGATTCCATTCCTTCATACTTTTTAATGACATCGACTAACTCAATAACCCAACAGATGACGGGCCTGTTGGTCTAGTGGCATGATTCTCGCTTTGGGTGCGAGAGGTCCCGGGTTCAACTCCCGGACAGGCCCCTTTGACATTTTGTGTCAAAAAGCAGACTCTTCCGGAAAAATTGAAGGTGTCCTATCAGAGAACGAAGATCTTTTCAAACAAGCAGTTGATCCTGTCTTACGACTCCTTTTGAATAAGAAACCATGTCCAATTAACACCTGCATAACTTTTTACTATAAATTGAAATTGGATCTTAAATATGTGGTTTCATGACATTGAATATATATGTCAGCAATTTGATGGGCGCAACCTGTTGGTCTAGTGGCATGGTTCTCTTTTCGATTGCGAGAAGTCCCGGGTTCAACTCACGGACAGGCCCCTTCCTAACCCTTGAAATACTGTTTACCGTTTAGTTTTTTCGAAGGATTTCATATTACCGAAAAGAAGCACAGTTTTGCCTATTTGAATGACAATTAAAAAAAGAACTGCGTGTTTGATGTTTAACTAGGACGTTCACCTAATAACTGCCCTGTTGATGTACTGGCATGATTCTCGCTTTGGGTGCGAGAGGTCCCGAGTTCGACTCCCAGACAAGCTCCTTCCTAACTCTTGCAGTACTACTTAGCGTTAAGCTTTTTCCTAGCATTTCAGATTACCGAGAAGAAGCGGTTTTGCCTTTTTGTAAGAGAATTAAAAAAAGAAATGCGTTTTTGATGTTTAACTAGGACATTCACCTAATAACTGGCCTGTTGGTCTAGTGGCATAATTCTCGCTTCGGGAGCGAAAGGTCCCGGGTTCAATACCCGGACAAGCCCCTTTTTAACTCTTGAAGTACTGCTTAGCGTTTAGCTTTTTCGTAGCATTTCATATCACCGAAAAGAAGCAATTTTGCTTTTTTGAAAAACAATTAAAAAAACAACAGCATGTTTGATGTTTAACTAGGAGGTTCACCTAATAACTAGCCTGTTGGTCTAGTGGCATGATTCTCGCTTTTGGTGCGAGAGGTCCCGGGTTCAACTTGTCAAAAACCAGACTCTTCCGAAAAAATGGAATGTGTTTTATGAGAAAACGAAGATCTTTTCAAACAACCAGTTGATCCAGTCCTAGGATTCCTTTTCAGGAAGAAACCATATCCAATTAACAGCTACATAACTTTTTACTATAAGTTTGTATTGGGTCTTAAATATGTGGTTTCATGACATTGCATATATATGTCAGCGATTTGATGGGCGCGGCCTGTTGGTCTAGTGGCATGATACTCGCTTCGGGTGCGAGAGGTCCCGGGTTCAACTCCTGGACAGGCCCTTTCCTAACTTTTGTAGTACTATTTAGCGTTTAGCTTTTTCGTAGCATTTCAGATTACCGAAACTAAGCACAGTTTTGCTGTTTTGAATGACATGCAATTAAAATAAAAAACTCCGGGTTTTGATGTTTAACTAGGACGTTCACCTAATAACTGGCCTTTTGGTCTAGTGGCATGACTCTCGCTTAGGGTGCGAAAGCTCCCGGGTTAAACTCCCGGACAGGCGCTTTCGTAATTTTGTTTTTGGAAAAAAAACTTTTTTGAGAAAAGAAGGAGTACCGTATAAGAAAACTTTAAAACCTACAATTAGTCTCTTGCTATTACCTCCACTAAAGAAAAGTATTCCCCACTAACCCTCATTTATACGATTGCATTGTTTCGTACTTTTTAATGACATCGACTAGCTAAATATTCCAACAGATGACGGGCCTGTTGCTTTAGTGGCATGATTCTCGCTTTGGATGCGAGATGTCCCGGGTTCAACTCTCGGACAGGCGGCTTCGTACTTTTGTTTCAGGAAACAAACTTGTTTGAGAAAAGAAGGAGTACCGTATAAGAAAACTTTAAAACGATCAATTAAGCTATTGCTATGACTTCCCCTGAAGAAAAGTTATCCCCAATAATTTTCATCAATACGATTGCATTGCTTCGTACTTTTTAATGACATCGACTAACTAAATAATCCAACAGATGACGGGCCTGTTGGTCTAGTGGCATGATTCTCGCTTTGGGTGCGAGAGGTCCCGGGTTCAAATCCCGGACAGACCTTTTCGTCATTTTTTGTCAAAAAGCAGACTCTTTCGGAAAAATGGAAGTTTTCCTATAAGAAAACGAAGATCTTTTCAAACAAGCAGTTGATCCAGTCCCACACATTTGTTTGAGGAATAAACCATGTCCACATAGTGTCCGAAAACATTTTACTATATATTTGTCTTGGACTTTAAATTTTTGATAAATTGCATATATATATATAAATTTTACAATTTCAACTCGTTATTTACATTAAAAATTAAGCCTCGTTGGAAGAAAATATTTGATCATTATCGGCTGTTTTTTTTTTTTTTTGACAGTTCGAAGTTTCATAGGTTATATGTTAGCATGAGAATTGTGAGTTAATCATTTTTTTTCACTATGGTGTGAAACTGATCCTTTTAATTACTCGTTTCAATTTCTGAAGATGCGAAATAACTTTCTGAAGTGTATGTCTCTAGTCAATTAGAACTTTTGACATTTATTAATTGGGTTTTTGGTTTTCATAAAAACGTTAATAGAACAGAGTTTATTGAGCTTTCGGCCTCTATCCAGAGACCGTAATCAATGAAATGATAGCATCTAGTGTCCCGTTTCAAGAGTTTATTGAACATAAAGAGTTCTAATAATGTTTCCAGACTTTGCAACATTTTTTCACGTATGTTTTTATTAACAATGATGATCACCCGGTTTCAGATACCTTTATGAAGCCCTCCCACTTTCGAAGCTAAATAATAAATAAACATTTTGTTATACCTTTGAATAGAAAAACAAATAAAAACTGTTTCCATATACAGTGCATAACCTGATTGGATTATAGCTTAGCTGTTATTGACAAGTGTGAGGTGTTAGTTAAAGTCACTGAGGGAATGAGAACAATGGTAACTATGGTAACTATCCTTTTCCTGGAGATCTTCGTATCTCCACTCCACTTTGTACTATCTTCTATGTAAGTCTTACGTCATATGTTGACTGGCAGCCACTGGCAGGAAGTAACGGATGTTTAACCTTTTTTTTGCACATATAAATAATCTTTAATTAATGATATTAAATTTAAAGGCTAACGATTCTGTTAAAGAATTCTCATAATAATTATATATTAAAACTTAACTTAAAAATACAAGTTTTAAAGTAAATTTAGATATTTCTACATAATAGTATTAGTACGTAATTCAAGACAATGATTAACCCTAACCAGACCGGGCTTTTTGAGGTCATCTGGGACCGGTAAGGGGGGCATAAAGTGCCCGGAGCCTATAACTCCGGAATGATAAAGGATATTGAAGTCAAACTTGGAGGTTAATTAGAATATCATGAAGCAATATTTTTTATCTAATTTAATTAGTGTATTACGTCATTACACGTCATAATGATGTCATAAAATCCGAAAAACCGATTTTTAGCTGATTCTTTTATTCAAAACTAAAGTTGCTTGTGGAAATGTTTTCAAATGAATACAACAGTCCATAGACTTCTAAAGTTTTCTTTTAATT
>JAOBAY020052274.1:0-13281 GCA_025331085.2 Zoanthus sociatus
ATTGGCCACGTCATCGTATTCGAGCAATTGCTTACGAATATCACGAACATTCTCGGTTAAAAATCTGATGATGGTTTTTAACCGGAAATGTTCGGATACATTTTAAACTTTTTAAACTTTTATTCGCCTTTTATAACTTTTTATACATTTTAATAGCGTTTTTTATGTCTAACTTTTCACTACGGTTTTTTTAAAAGTTATGAATTTATAAAACTGCTTTTAAAATAAATAGTTGCTTTTCAAGCAAAAAAATTAGCAGGCGTTTTGAAAATAGATTTCAATCACTCTTCGCGGGAAGGCTGGGCCCAAGATGAAAAAATATTTTGCTATGGCTTTGTAGCTATCGCTGAAAATGAGCCCCCAACATCGAAGAAAAGCATTTAAAAAATTTAATTGTTCTGTTTAATTAACCGCAAAAGACATGGCTATAGAAACAAGATCTCCCAAATATAGAAATCTAAGTATTTTGGGGCTTTTTCTAACTCGCTTTTGGAGGAAATTGGCATGTTGTTTAATTTTGCTTCGAAAATAAAATTACGAATTAGGCTCGAAACCAATTAGGGATGGTCGTAAAATGATATCATCGGAAATTCCGTAAATGGAACAATCGAGAAAAATCAATATCCACGCTTTCACTTAACTTATGTTTGGCAATAAGTTAAGATTTGCAAGGACTAAAATTCTGACAATTTTCTTTCCAAAACTTGTGGATAAAACAAGCTCTTGCACAATTTATATTGCCTTACAAGATAATTAAGTTTTAGTTTCTTTTTGGTTTAGATATCTTTCGTATTGTATTCAAAATTCCAAATTAGCTGCACATAAATGATTAGCATAAATATTGAGCTAAGCTTTTGTTCATTAAGAAATATTAGCATAAAATATTTCTTTCAGCAGCATATAAAAATAATACGGCATGCTAACGCTCACGCAAAAACAACGATAACCACGCACTTGTTGTTAGAGAGAGATTTTGTTTGAAAATGCCTTCAAGCGAGCCGAAACCTAATTTCACATCAGAAGGCGAACCGAAACATACAATTCCATCATCTGAAACCATACCAAGACCTGAACCTTTGCCTGAATGGGAGGTAGCTATTAGAACATGGAAAGAGCTTTGGAAAGTTCATTTCATCGGGTTTGGTTGCTTGTTTGGCATCATGGCGTTGTTTAGCTGTTACTGCTTGTACAGGATTCACAGAGCGAGAAGATCCATGACTCTTGCAAAGTACTTCTTCACCGTATGTCTAATGATGATGTTGTTTTGTTTCTCACGTTCACTCTATCTGTTGTTGGATCCGTACGAATCTCATTCAAACGGCCTAACACTACCAGTCATTCTGGTGCGTATTCTATTCGCCCTGGGATATCCGTGTTTAACGTCGGCTTTTTCCCTCATTCATCTCGCTTTTATCGAGGTGAAGAAAGTTCGAGCTATTGCCACCAGACTTCAGAACATCAAGTTTTTAACTTTCGTGATTACTCTTCATTTCCTGATTGTAATTATCGTCTACACAGTTGTGACATTCGCTCCGAAACTCGCCAGGTTGCTAATTCTCTGCCAATCCATACTCATTTCGTGGTGGATTTTTCTTGCCGTCTGCTTTTTGTACAGCGGTGGACAAATATGCTGGAAATCAAAAATAACAAAACAATTCTTTGAAAAGCAAAGAAAAAGGAGAGGCGAAAGTAGTGCCAATGACAAAACTCAAAGGTACGAGGCGGTAAAACTGAGCGAAAATGCCGTAACACAAAAGGACCAAACTAACACGGCGAAACAAAGTACAACAGGTGTTTCTAAAATTGTGAAAATCGCAGGAGTTGTGTTCATTCTTGGCTTGTTGTCAGCCGCTGTGGAACTGTACTCACTTTTTGGCGTATATAAACTTTATTCTTTGTCAACAACTTTCGTTGATGCGTGGCCATGGTGGATATACGTGACTTGCTCACGACTTATTGAAGTTCTTCTCTGTCTTGTTGTCGCATATGTAATTTTTCCAAGCTTGAAAATTAGAACAAAAAGGGAGAAAACTTCTACTTCAAATTCCACTTATACCACACGAAATGTCGCTTTCAATAGGCATTCCAAACATTCAGAGGAGACTTTAGGAACAGATGTTGTTGTAAAATCAGACAACAGCGACTCCGAGAGGATAGATTCAATAGTTTGAACTGAAACATTTTTGTCTCGAGTTTTTTTTAAAACTGCCGCTGTTTAAACAACTACTTTTATTGTATTCTTTTATCGGTAGATGTTTCAAAAACATTTTAATTTTGTTTTCATTTAAATTTATCAATGTTTTTATCAATGTTGCAGTGTTTGACATTTTTTAGAATTTATTTTACTGTGATAAATAAACTTTAGCTGCTTGAGTTGCGAACCTGCAGATAGTGCTCCAGAAAAACAGGAAACATTGTGTGGGGTTCCCCAGAGATCAGTCCTGGGCCCCCTTGTCTTTCCCTGATATATATTTGTCACTAATCTAACATTCTCAGGTATATACTTTACCCCGATAAAAACGTTAAGTCCCTTGAAATTGTGTTAAATAGAGAATTAGCGAAAGTGTTGCTCATCGCTAAAAAGCTTACGTTAGATACGAAAAAGTCCAATCATGTCCTTTTCTATCCTCTACAGAAAAAAATTGTATATCAACCAACCATAAAAATATTCGACAATAATCTCCAACGATTGGTTTCACTTGATTGCAAGCATTATGTTAAATATCTAGGAGCATTAATAGACAAGTGCTTGAGCTGAAAGAGTCACATCGATTTTATAGCCCTGAAAAGAAGCAAAACCGCTGGCGTTATCTCTGGACTTAGACATTTTGTACCGTTTATTATATTAAAGTGCTTATATCGATCATTGATATTACCTTATTTAACCTATGGTATAGTTGCCTGGTATTTTTTACGGGTGCAAAAACAGAACGACCAAGTAATTTTTTCAGTTTCCTCCTGCTTTAGTATTTTTTTAGGGATCATTTTTTGCTATGAGGTATTTGTTAGGGTCAAAAATCTTTACCCTTTGGTATTTTTTAGGGTATATTTTCACATTTCCCTACGCTCATCCTATCATTTTTACCCCGAAGTACCCCTATGTTTAGACTGCAAAACAGTCTCTTCCTTCGCCTGGAGATCTAGAATCCGAGCGCGTTCATCGTATGGGAAACTGGGAAGAGGAAATAAACGCGCGAACGGGAGCAAAAGGAATGGGGGCGAGGGGCCCATTCCTTTTTGCTCCCGTCCGCGCGCTTATTTCCTCTTCCCAGTTAAAAATTGATTTTAATTTGATTTCATAACCAGACATTAAACTCGTTAACTGTAGAGATTTTTCTCACAAAGCACAATGCAAAGCCTGAGAAAAATCCGCCTTGTTTGATCGCTTCATATTTTAAAAGTGCTCGCCCCAGTCCTAAAAGCCGTAACAGCCAGTCAGAAAGTGACATTTTAACCCCCTCAAAATATCTCACCTAAAAAGGTTTCAAGCAACCAGATGGTGGTTTAAATTTCAGTTTCTTGTTAACAATCAAAAAAATGACTGAACAAAATTGCTTTTTTCTTTTTCAGTTTTTAGATTCCAAACTAGGTGGTAACAGTGAACAAAACGTTTGAAAAGAAAATTTTCAACAACTTTTAAGCTTTCATTTTTTAGAACTTCAATGGACATTCGCAAAACCTAAGCGAAGCGGGTAGGCTAAAATGCTTGGATCATTGCCAAAAGTAGCTCTGAGGAAAGAATATGTTCGAAATATCTTACGGAAAAGATCAAAACTTTTCACGAGGCAGCGTGGCTCGGTAATTCATTATAATTGGACATTTGAATCCCAATTCAAATCCCCGACTCGGACTACTAAATGAACGTGTCCTCAGGGATCCCAGGGGCAAAATCACCATGCTTTGTAAATAGTCAACTGGCTTGCCTCCTTCCAGTTAGGATTCTTAACTTTGGAATTGGATTTTTACATGAACAATGAAAAACCCCTTTAGGTGAGTTGTCATTAGGTATTTCACTACCGATTAAAATAATTTTCTTTAGAATATGTAATCAACGAATATCAAACAAAACGGTCACACTGTTAAAGTGTATTACAATAAGTTTGTTAGAATACTTCTATGCTGCCATTTCTTGTAGCACGTTGCAAAACTTGCTACATTAAAACTTGCTTGCAACTGGTAAAACATTTGCAAAATTGTTCCACAACTCTCGTATTACTGATGAACCGCTGCAGAAGGGAGAATCGTATCCTTTTTTGGGACAGTTTCTGTATTGGGGCGTACTTATTTATGCATGCAGTTTCATCGCGTAACTATAGAAGTTAACGTCTGGGTAAGGGTTAGCTTGCATGACTAAACAACAGTAAGCCCTAATACGGAAATTTTACCCCTTTTTGCAACGATTGCAATAATTGTTTCGATGTTTGCGGTATTTTTCTACATTAATCTCTTCTCTCATTTGTAATTCCGTTGACCTAGTTACAGAATAAGCAGTACTAAATACTAAAACGGCTTCTAAGAAAGATTTCGTCCATTGAAAATGACAGCGATATAATAAATATTCTACTATGAAGTGGACACAATAGAATGTTAAGCGCGACTGTTTTCTTTTTCATCTGGTTGGAGTTTTAGATAGAGTACGCGTGCTTAAGCACTTCAAGTTACTGAAATGGACACCAGGCCACCACGTATGCAGCAGGCATACGGGTTCATCTCTCGGGTATTTTAATTATTTTATTTATCTGCTTTTATCCATATATATTATTTATTAAATGATTGTCCAGTGACTGTGAACCAATGAAAGGCAGTAACAAAACGTACAACATCATTGGGTGAACTCAAACATTTATTTTCAAACGTATAACTTTATGCTTTGCATAAAACAGTTATTTCTGAAATCTGAGATTTTTTTGTTGACAATAAATAATTCGAGAACGAAGGCGCTAGCCTTGGAAGAAATAAAAGAAAAGCAAGTGCATAACTAAAGGTTTTAGGAATCTAAACATATTTTCCATAGCAAAACAAACTATTTTGAACATCTGAAACAATATTGTTGAAAGAATGAAAAAAAATAGAAACAGTGAAAATAGGCGCCGTTCTCCAGGTACAATTCTTTGTTTCTTTGTACCTTCTCATCAGTAAAAAAACTAGCAATTTCTTATTTTGAAAAACATTTTGCGCTGCACATAATTCTTGTGATTGTTATAATCTATTGCTTTACAATTTGTATAAAATTGTCTCGATATGTTACACATATTTACAGCAAAAAAATCTATTTAGCTCAAAAAAACTGAATTCTAACGGATTACTTTTTAAAATAATAAACGATTCATCTGCAATAAAGCGGTTTCAAAATCTGTAAAAAGAAGAAAAGAGGTGAACTTTAGATATCTGGAAATTAATGATTATGAATCACGTATTAAAACCAATAGAAATCATGATTTTGATGACAATGATGATACAAAGACAATGATGATGATGAAAATGATGATGACAATGATGATGATGATGACAATGATGAAAATGATGATGATGAAAATGATGATGACAATGATGATAATGATGATGACAATGATGATGACAATGATGATGACAATGATGATAATGATGATGACAATGACAATGATGATGATGACAATGATGACAACAATGATGATGACAATGATGATAATGATGATGACAATGACAATGATGACAACAATGATGATGACAATGATGACAACAATGATGATGATGACAATGATGATGATGACAACAATGATGATGATGACAAATGATGATGATGACAATGATGATGATGACAAATGATGATGATGAGAATAATGATGATGACAATGATGATGATGACGATGATGATAATGATGAAAATGATGATGACAACAATGATGATGACAATGATGAAAATGATAACAATGATGATGATGAAAATGAACGAGATTAACATCGAATATCCCGAAATATCAGGCCCAGTCCTTTAATAAAAACACTTTTCCCTAAGTCAGCGCCTGATCAAATACATAAATGAAGCAAAAGTAGCAATAACGTTTTTTGTATGCAATTATTGTTTGTGCAGAACATGTGACATGTACCTTGTGTTAAACACACGACTCTGTGCTTTTGATTTTTGTGTGTCGCACAACTGGTGTAAGTTCGTGTTGATGCCGTCTCCTTGCATTGAAGGCAGCTAGTCGAGAAGTGTTAAGTTTTGTCGTGCGAACAGGACTGGGGGGTCGTGGACTCAGCATCTGTCAGACGAACAAGAGAAAAATCAGATGTGTAATTAAAGCTTTTATTATTATTTATTACGAAGCAGTTAAGAAATAAGTCACTCTCGCCGAAAAATAGTTTTTAAAGTATTTAGACAATTTATTATGTAACACATTACAATTCAGAAACAATGTCAATGTACTCTTCCAAGCGGCTCAATCTTTCTTTAACTCTCGCCTTTCATGGACCTTCTCAAAAATCATGGAAAGTAGAAATGAATTATGGTTAGAAATTATTTGCTACGTGACTTCTAATTACAACTCACAATGCATGGCGTAATTTGAGTCGAGGTTCACTACGCCTAATGGGATAAGGAAAAAAGTTGAAGTTTTAAAAGTCCGCTCTTTATTATCAACTAGTACCACTAAGTGGTTATTACCGTGCCTGG
The DNA here is from genome assembly GCA_025331085.2 of Zoanthus sociatus. Taxonomy (NCBI): domain Eukaryota; kingdom Metazoa; phylum Cnidaria; class Anthozoa; order Zoantharia; family Zoanthidae; genus Zoanthus; species Zoanthus sociatus. The sequence continues at coordinate 6,653 of JAOBAY020052274.1, forward strand.
CTTAGAGTTTTATTAAATCTGTTCAGTCCATGGTTTCGGATCTTATCGCTAAGCAATCGCTGGCCGCTCGGAATGGACAGAACCTACGTTACTTTCGGGCTGCGGCTCACAGGCACAAATGTAACATCGGCCGATATCGCTGCATACTAAGACCGTGCCAGCGGTCTACGGTTTCGGAACGGTAATGAGGTACAACGGTCTCTGCAGTTATAAACGCAATTTAAGTGTTGACTGATCAAAAACCTTGAAACGTTTCAATTAGACGACTCTCGGATACTGCGCACAAGTAAAACTATAATTGATAAAACCATCTGAAGTTGTAATCATTCTTATGAGATACTAGATAATCAGGTAAACTAACACTGCTAGTACTCGCTTTCTTAACATTCATTTTACCCGTTGAAGACTGCAGTTCGGGCAGTCGAAAGCTCGTAGTTTTTAATCATTTTCAATCATTTTAGCCAGAGATCGTTTTTAAATTCTAAACTATGTTTCATCATGGCTGCGGCCCTTCAATATTTTTATGTTTATATTTGCATTGTTTTAAAAAAATTCTGAACTGTTGTTATTTATGGTTTTCCGTGGATCGCTCGGATCCGCGTTAACAGTTGCATACGCGCTTTTTTAATAACGGAAACAGTGATTTTTGCCGAGGCTCTTGTTGTCAATTTTTTGGCCATTTGAACCTCAATTTGTTCTTAAAATTGTTCTTATTTCTGTGAGCGGGTTTTATTGAAGACAAAACTAAATAACAATAATGTATACTGAGAAAAATGAAACGCCTTGCGCCACACATTACGTATCATACGGCTGAATTTAGAGAGCAATCTTTAGTCAGTTCACAGGGAATCTTTTTTATGTTTATGCTGTTTTGCTAAATTAAATTCAGTCAATTTCAGAAGTTTCAGTCAATTTCTCTTTTATAAAAACTTTTTTAGTTATTGCGTCTCAGTTTCTTAAGCAAATTTGAGTTTCGTTCTTCTTAAGTTAAATATTTGTTCTTATAAACACATTTTTTAAAAATGTTCTTGTCGGTTCTCACTGCTGCTGCACAATTTTTCACTCACTACATTTACATAAAATTACGTTTTTGTTCTGTAGTTTATGTAGTTCATATAAATATTTTTTTAACATTATTAAAGTTCTTCACTGGTGCTCATTCGTGGTAACCTGTGGTCACTCGTGCCGGTGTACTTTTATAAACTATGGATACAAAGGCATTTTATCGAAAGTCATTATTAAAAAGAAATAAACACATTTGACAAACGTTACTAACCCGTATCCAGCTTGACATCAAACAAAACTGCGTGTCGCCTCGCTCGCTGAAGAAAAATATAAATCAATTAAGAAAAAGTCAAATAAACTTGAACATGTCTTACAACTTACAAAACTTTTAACATAAAATTATTAACACAAACCTATGAAATGTTCTGTGTTTTAAAGATGCCTCGCCCAACACTCTAGTGTCTGTCCCGACAAAACTAAACTTAGTCCAATGACAATGAAGATGAAATCAAAAACAAAATTTATTTATAATCCCACATGTGTATTTTCTCCAATTTAATCGGTTCACAACAGCGGGATTTTAACAAAAGCAGGGCTCATACGAATTCTTCATTTGCACTGTTTTGGTAAGCCAATCGCAAATCACAAAATGTCAGAACAGCCAATCACAAAGCAAAAAATGTCACGACAGCCAATTACAAAGCAAAATATGTCACGACAGCCAGTGACAAAGTATAAAATGTCACAACAGCCAATTACAAAGCACAAACAACAACAACAACAACAAAAACAACAACAACAATTTATTATTAATTTTGAGACAGATTAACAGTGGTGCTGCCCGTGTCATGACAGCCAGTCACAAAGCACAAAATGTTACAATAACCAGTCACAAAGTGGAAAATGTTTTAACAACCTGTCACAAAGCACAAAATGTTACAACAGGTCACAAACCACAAAATGTCATGACAGCAACTCGTTAAGTAAAAAATGTTACAACAGCCTGTAACAAGGTAAAGAATGTTACAACAGCCTGTAACAAGGTAAAGAATGTTACAACAGCCTGTTCTAAAGCAGTAAATGATACGACAGCAAGTCACAAAGCCGGTTTCTGTAGTGTTATGCGGATGAGAGTCTTTGACTCCCCCTGGACGGGACACCCATCGCAGGTTAGCTCACAGCAAACGCTGGTACTCATTTACCAACCCCGGAAGGATGGAAAGCTGAGTTAGATTCGGCAAATATTCAAATCTCAGCAGAGTGAGGATAGAACTGGGGACCCTGTGGTCGGAAAGCAAGGATCTTACAATTGCACCAACCGTGCCCGCCATTTTTTAGAGATTAAGAAACCAAATAGTGTATAGAGAGGTTATCTGGGTAAAAAGGAGTTTTACATATAATTAAAGGCTGAATCTTTCACAACAAACCTAGGGTCTTTAACTAGAAGTTTCGAAATAAACTCCTTGGCATGCGTTGACACTGTATCAAAGTATCGAGACGGGAACTGAAGCTCTGATTCACAAATGCTGTCACAAAGTTGCTGAACACCGTTTCCTTGGAATGGCGGCATTCCGCTCAACCTACAACAAGGACAAAACCACCAGATATGAATGTGAAATATCCCATTAATGTCTAGTTAATTGATAACTTCAATAACATAACGCCTTGCTAAAATCAGGTTCTTGCAAGTTCCAAATCAGGAAAATTAAGACCTTGTAAATACGTTTTATGACCCAAACTTTCAAAATTTAAGACCCAGGTTTTGCAATGATTACTCGTGTAATTTTCGATGCTTCTTCGAAGCATTCAATGTGTGTGATAAGCAAAATAGGCAAAAAAGGCTTCAACATTGACTTGAAATCAAATTTAAGACCTCAACAAAAAACTTTTCAAACATTTTAAAAACATTTTCAAGGCCTTAAAAACTTAAATTAAACTATTTTTTAAAACTTTTTTAGGGACCCGTGGGAGCCCTGAGAAACGGAACACACATTTTGTATAATTCAACAAAGAAAACTTGTGGAAATGATGACCAATTTATTTGAATGATAAATGTATGTTTTCAAAGCTCTATGATTTTACTTACATAACGTAGGTAATGACCCCAATACTCCACGTGTCACAATTAAAACCCACCGGTCCACCGCTGATCAGCTCGGGAGCTACAACAACCACAAAAACAAATTTATATGTTAACGGGAAAATCTTAAGCTCACATCGAACTGCATCAGTAAATTAATATTTATACAAATTAAAAAAAAAATTAATCGAATTCAATTGCACTTACTATATCACCAACGAACCATCAAATAAAAGAACTCACCACAAAACTCAGGGCTTCCTCTTATCTGGCCAGCTAACGATTTCCCATTCTCTCCAATTTGGATGGCACTACCAAAGTCTACGATTTTTACTTTTGGTAGAGGTCCGCCATCCAGTAAAAGATTTTGTGGCTGCAAAAAGGAAACAATTAATAAGCGACTGTAAGGACACTCTAGGACTGATAATGATTGGTATAAGTATGATATATTTTTATGTATGAAAGGAAAACGATCAAACTTCAGTATCGCCAAAACTCGGACAATGTGCGAAGCCAGGATTTGAACCTGGGTTTGTAATGGTGGAAGATGTGAAAGATGGAAGCTATTCCAACCTCCAACAACGATGATGGTAATAACGATGAAAACGCTAATAAAGATGATAATAATGATGGTGATACCCATGACGCAACTGATAATAGCAATAATTGATGATGATACCAGAGATGATACTGATGATTATAATGATGATGATATTGATAATGATGATGATACCAATGATCATGGTGATACCGACGATGCAACTGATTATAATAGCAATAATGATGATGATACTGAGGATGGTGACGATGTTACTAAAGATGGTGACGATGTTACTGAGGATGGTGACGATGATACTGAGGATGGTGATGATGATACTGAGGATGGTGATGATGATACTGAGGATGGTGATGATGATACTGAGGATGGTGACGATGTTACTGAGGATGATGACGATGATGATACTGAGGATGGTGATGATGACACTGAGGATGGTGATGATGTTACTGAGGATGGTGACGATGATACTGAGGATGGTGACGATGATACTGAAGATGGTGACGATGTTACTGAGGATGGTGATGATGACGATGATACAGAGGATGGTGATGGTGACACTGAGGATGGTGACGATGATACTGAGGATGGTGATGATGATACTGAGGATGGTGATGATGACACTGAGGATGGTGACGATGTTACTGAGGATGATGACGATGATACTGAGGATAATGATGATGACACTGAGGATAGTGGCGATGATACTGAGAATGGTGACGATGATACTGAGGATGGTGATGATGACACTGAGGATGGTGACGATGTTACTGAGGATGGTGACGATGATACTGAGGATGGTGATGACACTGAGGATAGTGGCGATGATACTGAGGATGGTGACGATGATACTGAGGATGGTGACGATGATACTGATTAAGATAATAATGATTACGATGATTGATAAATATGTAAATGATGATGAAGGTGACAAGACGGTGATTGATGATTGGTAATGATTACAAGGTCTCTCGGTGCGAGCCTAGTCACTCGTCTTTACTAACTGGGGAACTAGAAAAACTGGTCAATATAACGGAAAAGCCACCAAGCAGCAAAGAATCCATATGATGTTGAAAGTACTAGTGATAGACTAGCACTGAGATTTTTATATTCTGTGTTATAGTTTGTTTCACAAATGAATTTCTTATTTGAATCAAAGATTACTCATCTTGGAACTACTAGATTACCTTTAGGTCTAAATGTACAACGCCTAGATCTCGCAGGTGTTGAACTCCTTCGCAGACCTCCATCACGTAACCAATGGCAACCTTCTCCGTTAAACTGTCCATAACAACTAAGTAGTCAAACAACCGACCGCCACTCATCAGCTCCATAATGATGACGAAGCTCTTGGTTTGATCATACGCGTCGTAATACGAACAAAGATGGGGATGCTTCAACTGGCCCATTATCGCTACTTCTTGTTCCACTTCTTTCTTGCGAACGATTCGCTTTTTTATGTGTTTTGCGGCAAACTCCTTTCCAGTGGTTTTCTCGACGCACTTCTTGACGACAGAAAATCTTCCTCTGTTTGAAACAAAAATCACGTTGCACTTATACATGATGACTTTTTATGATATCAAAATGTTACCAGACACACTTTGTTTTCTTTCCGTCTCACCCCCTCCTTTACATTCTATTTTACAAATAATATAATATGAAAGAAACCCACTTTCCTGCACATCCATATTCCTTCGTTACTATAGCCCTCCATAACGCCATTATGCCTCTCCGTAGATCACAATTCCAGTCCCATTCAGTTTTCACACCGTATCTCTCTAACATGCTTTCGTCCACTAAAATTACTTGTTATGAAGCTCTTGCTTCTCTACTTGTACCAACTATTACTCAACTTATCCACTAAAACCCGTTACGTTTTGACATAAAGTGCTGGACAAAATATAATTTTGAAGATACATTTTGGCGCGATTATGAAATTCCATATGTTTAATAGGCGAATCTTTTCTGACGTCATTGTTTACATTTTACTTCACTAGCATAAAACTCTTGGTAGCTAACGAACAAATATATACAAGATTTGAGTCTAAATATTGAGAAAGCTTGTCCAACTAACAAAGAAATAAAAATTTTGAAGCTATTCAAGTAGTTTCTAAAAAGATATGGCGGTTCCAAAATACTCAAAACAGCTGGGTGGCAAAACTGTTAAGGAGCCATACATTCTCTAAAATCTCCATTAGATCACATGAACAGTGTGTAGCATATCACTCTCATATTTTCGGAAGATGTTTATTTTACAAAACACTCTCAATATATACTGTTTAATTCAAGTAATCTTATTAGAAACGGGCGTACATAAGCTAATGAACTGAAAAATGTAAACAAAGATCCTTCTATTCACTCCGATTTAACATAATGATCATAATTATATGGCCGACTAATTTCACGCGCTCATATCAGAGACTTCGTAACAAACAAATGGAGGTTTTAAATAACGGTCGCTATGTGAAAAACAACCGTGGCAATGAGCAATTTAGCTCATAATTAACATCGTTAACAGCCCCATCGGCATAATCATAATCGCAAACACAACAACAACAACAACAACAACAACAACAACAAGTTTATTAAGAAAAGTTGAAAACATACAAAAAATGACTACACCCTCCAGCTCCCGCCTCTCTAGGATGGCAGTAAAATCAAGTAGATTTGTGTCGTATGCATGTCTTTGGTTCTCGTGGGAAATAAAGCGTCCTCAGGAAATCTTTAAGCGGCGTGTTTGCAAAGTACTGCGGCTGAATGTGAATTATTCACGAAATGTACAATATCACCGCTTGTACCAGAAGCGTTTAGTGGAGCAGTTTTCCACGTAGGGCGTTTTAACATAACTACTAACACACTATAAACATGTCGTCAAATAGACCTTTATCACTCTTGTTTGACTCAGTTAAAAATTAACCCTTCACATGCTAGATTTTTTAAAGTCAAAAATTTAAATTTTCTTAAAAAATAAAAACTTCAGAACTAGTC